>RZIQ01000032.1:233694-269082 GCA_003992365.1 Aureobasidium sp. P6 | reverse complement strand
TGCTGCTGCTGCTGCTGCTGCTGCTGCTCGGCCAGTGACGCGCTACCCATCGGGGAAGCTCGGGCCATCTTGTCTTGTTCTTGTGTCTCCGTGCCAAGGCGGTGTCTCTCTCTCGCTCTTTCCGCAAACTTCGAAGCAAGAAGAGCGAATTGTGTCTCGGTGCCAAGGCGGCGTCTCTCTCTTTCTCTCTCTCTCGCTCTTGCCTTGCGGAAAGAGCGAAGAAGCTTTCGCCTTCCGTCTCCTTCTCCCTGTTGCTTGCTGTCTGACCCAAGCAGAGACAAGGCACCAGCTGGCCTCTTCAACCCTTTATTTGACCATGACCGCTGCTGCTCTTGCTTTGGCTTGCAACGACAACACCACCAGTCCCAACACACATGGCTTCATCGTCAGTTGATCCCCCATCGTGGGCGTGGCCTCAAGACTTGCCTGGCGCCTGGGCAAACGACCCTCTCCAGCAGGAGGACAGCCAGTCCCGACATCGTCAACGCCAGCCTTACACTGCAGAGCAACCACCCAAGCAGGAAACACACCACTCCCAGCCCCAGGAGCCCACCCCGTCCTCCTCGCGCCAAAGGGAGCGTCACTACAATCCACGCACTTGTCGCATCTGCTTGGAATCTGTCTTGCCCACATATCACCCGCCTTCAGACTCGTTGCCCGCCTTCATGCGCTCCGCTCCAAACGTCTCGTACGAGAGCGAGCATGGCGGTCGTCTGCTGCGTCCCTGTCTGTGCAAGGGCAGTCAGAAATACGTCCATGAGCAATGTCTGCAGGCATGGCGCATCCAAGACCCTTCGTCGAAGCGTAACTATTGGCAGTGTCCAACATGTAGGTACAAGTATCGTCTTGAACGAATGACTTGGGCACATTGGATCAGTAGTACTGGTATCTTCTTCGACCACCATTGATCCAATCCAAACCGCTGACTCTCTGCAGCTGCTCAAATCATACTCACCTTGGCCGTCTTCATCTTCGCCTCGTTCGTTCTAGGTTATGTCGCTGATCCCATCATAAATCTGTATCTTGATCCCTATGACACCCTCGCTCATGGTTCTCAACCGCTCTTGGACCCAGATGAGCCCGTGACATGGCCCGAGCATTTCGTCAAGGGCTTCGCTTCTTTAGGTCTTGTTGGCTTTGCCAAGTTTTTGCTCACTTTGAGTCCCTGGCAATGGTACAATGTCCGCACATCAGGCATGGTTGGACGTCGTACCACAGGCCGGGACAGGATGGCTCAGATTAGTTGGATTGCTGTAGCAGTTGGCCTTTTCACTTTTCTCTGGGTATGTCTATCAATCCATCGACTGTTGTTCGTGGCCTTTGCTGACCCCCGGTTCTAGGCCGTCTGGAAAGGTGTACGAGCTTGGACTAGACGTGCCCTAGCAGCTGCATCAGAACGTGTCATGGACGTTCCTGGCGCCGAGTACGATCAAGACGATGACGAGTAATTTTGCTCTTACGAACCCGCACTTCTTTAAAGTTGTCATGCCTCCGATTTCACCTTTGTGGTGAAAACGATTCAGTGGCGTGGTGATCGAGTCTACTTGCGGAGATTGAACGCTTCTTCGAGTTTACTTGCTACCCGAACCGAACGTCTTGTTCACTCGGGTGGTGGCTCGTGGGCATTGTCAACTTGTTAAAAGGTAGCTGATCCGCCGTCGGCAACGAAGCATCATGGCGGAATGGCTTCGACGAGACTTGACACATCTCTTAGTTGGTTTGTAGATTTTTTTCTCGAGCAACTGCTTGTTTTCCTCTTCGTCTTGTCCGAGGATCCCATGTTCATTCACTGTTTTGTTCCGTGATGTGATGGTCGCTCTTGCCTTCTTTGTCTACCTCCGCAACAACAACAACAACAACCGCAACCATCGAATCTGCCCTTTGATCAGCAACATCCGCCAATTGCTTTTCTTTTCCATTTCTCTCGCACAGAGACAGACATGTCACGGTCAGTAGCATCATCGCACTCGCGCACTAGGACCAATTCCTCTTCACATCACACTCCAAAGCCCTCGTCAGCAAGACCTCCTTCAATCCGCAGTCGAGGCAGTGCGGCTGGATCCTCTTCGACGGTCGACAGTGGTCCTTTTGTACACGCGGATGAGATTGATACGACCATTCAATGGATCCCTTCATACTACATTGAGCACTTGGAGCAGTTCGACTCGTCTATCGGCTCGCAGCGACGCCGTGTCAATTCGCTCGTTCCTCCTACTCCAACATCTTCTGTCTTCTCTTCAAAAATCAGTCTTTTGCCTGATGGATTGTTGCGCCTGATCCGCGCATCTGAGCTCGAGCAGTCGACTAAACGTTTGCTGTTGGCTTCTGTGCGGATGATTATGCATGTCTCGCAACAGCTGTTTCCTTCGTCACACATCATGCGCGAGGATGTGGCGCGTGAGGTTGCAAACATCATACAAGATCTGTGCGAGTTCCTGGATCTCGTTCTAGACAAAGTTCAGCAGCAACTCGATGCTGCGAGCTCCGCCAAGACCATGTTACCTGGCCAGGTCGAGGACGAGGTCCCTCTGGAAGAAGCCATGAAGTGAGTTGGGATCATCGAGTAAGAATTTGGTGTTCGGAGCTGCAAGTGATGGTGGCTGACGTTGCGACAGAGGACTGCACAAGCCGACCCAAGTCGAAACCAACATCTTCCGTCGCATGGCTACGCTGTACGAGGAATTCGTCTACATGCCTTTTCTGCAGCTGCATCGTCAAGAGCCTGAACACAACATGCACACTCTTCTCGACGACTTTCTGGGCGCTGTCTTTCTTCGTCTACGCGCCATCACCATTGACACGGCCAACGCCGACAGAATGGTGCTCGAGGTCGAGAAGACTCTTGATACGGCTATGGCTCAGATGACCAGCGCACCTAGACGTCATGTGCCTTCTAGATCGATGCCTGTCGCCAACATGCCCAAATGGTCCGTTTTGCGACAGCGTGAAAACACTCTTTGAGGCCGATCAGATATTCAATCCATTGCATCTTCTTTGGTCGTGTCGTCTTCCACACAAAGAACCTTGGCTTTCATGAGGACATTCTCAACTTTCGTCTGCTCGGGGTCAGTCAACCTAACCCTCTTATTATGGTAAAGATGCCTCACATTCTCGCCCTTTTCCCATCCGCGTTTTACAAGTGCTGGAAAAACAACACACTTGATGTCTTTTGCAAAGCCGTCCTCTTCTTGTTCATCCATCAGATCCTCCATCGTACCGGCTTCGAACTCCAGACAATTCTGGTCATCGACTTCCGGCAGAAAACACCGATACGATGCACGTTGACGACCGAACAATCGAGACAGCGATACGGCATGCTCCACTATAGTTGCAAGAGTACGCTTTTGATCTTCGGAGACGGTTGTGCCAATCAATGCTGACATATTAGTGCAAATTTGCTCTACCAGACGTCTTTGAGCTTCGTCTCGCGAGGCGTGGAGACCCTCTCCTAGATCACCATCACCATGCTCCAAAAACTCGGCTGTAGATGCTCGCCAGTCGCTGAAAGATGCCGTGGAAGCTACAAGACAGTCAGCAAGTATATAAGTCGATACACCCACAAGAAAACGTACATTGCATTGCTCGAGCAGCCGATTCCAACCCTTGCAAATCTCCCGGTAATCCCCAAAAGTGCTTTTCAAAGACAGGCATCAAGAGATATACTACCGTCGCTTGAAAGGTGAAGATCTTGATACTCGAGTCAAAGTCGGCATACAGTTTCCGTAACAACTTTGCTCGATGAAAAATTTCCATCTTTTCGAATCTATAACCCATCCTGCGTGGATCTACCAAACTGTCAGTATCATCTGTGAAAGTCACCAGCGAAGTGCAGACCTATCTTGACTTTCCGGAAGCTATTCACACACCAATTCTGGATCACATGATTGAGTGTAGTCAGCTTGTCAAAAATCTGCTGATCACTGACATCCGCTCCACGCTTCCCAGACCTCGCCGCAAGATCTGTCTTGAGCTCCATCAACTGCTCACGAAGTACTTCCACCTGTCTCGCGGCCGTTCGAGCCTTCTCTTCCGCAACCCTGACCTGCTGATCACCAACTTTCACCTGCTCCTCCACCATTCTCGCTCTTTCGACACTCGCTTCTGTCATTTTGAGGCGAGAAGCCAGCATATCGCGCTCATTTTTGACCACGACTATCCGGCGCTCATATTCTGCCTTTTGGACTCTATCTCTTTTTGCGAGCTTATCCGCCAATCTGTCTACTTTTGTTTGCAGGCCCGAGGTTTGGATGTGCATTGTCTGCTGCAATTCCGTGCCGTGTTCCAGCCTCTGCGTTAGATTGATCAAACTCTGATCATTTTCGTGGCAGCGGCGGCGTAGCATCTCTACCTCTTGCCGAAGGTGGACATTACGGTTTAGTTCTTTTTGCAGGGTTGTTGCTTGGGATGGAGTGGTTGGAAAGGAGGATAGAGAGAGGGTTCTCCTGTCGTTGAATGGCAGGAGTGGTTTGTCGCTGTGGTGCGAGGATGGACGGAGGGTTGTTGGTGAGGTTGGTGGTGCGTCTTGGTGTTGAGCGGCAGGTGAGGACTGGGATAGTTGTTCGAAGCGGCCGACGAGGTTGGAGACGCGGCGTCTGGTCGAGTCTGATGGTCGCGCCATGGCTTGTCGAACTCGTGTGCAACAGAAAAGATTTCGTGGTGTTGTTTTGTTTTGCTTATGGAAATGGTTCAAGCAAGTCCCCCTGGATTGAGGTTTTGCGAATTGTTTTAGATACACAAGTAAATGCAGCAGCAGCTTACATCAGACCTTTATTCTTGAAATGGTCATTATATTTACCTTCTTTTTACCTTTGACATATTGCCTTTTGAGCTCACCGCACGGCAACGATCTACCCACCTTTAGGCGCACTTTACCGCGATGATCAAACAAAGAACCAAAAAAAATCTGGAACACATGGATACGCCAAAGATGATTACGCCTTCCCGAGAAAATGGTGAGGCAAGTTTCGCACAGAGTCAGTAGTCACAGCTGAGACGAGGTTTCAAAAAAGTAAAGCTTGTCATTCTTGGGTTCCCGCGGACCGCGCTTTTCCATCGAGGGCCTTTTTTTCTCCTTTCGAACAACATTTGAGCCTGGCTTTGGTGAGTCGAGAGAAGAGGTGTATGTAGTATAGCCAAGGATTAGATGCTGATCGCGAAACCCCGAAGGATGGTGCGGCTCTGAAGAGTCATGGCCGGAAGAGGAAGATGATGATCTCAAAAAAAAAAATGTCCGAGACAGGGGCGGCGGAAAAAGACTGGGGGCGGGCGGGCGGGCGGTGTGGGGGGGTGGCCCAATATGCCCGAGCGTGCAGGCCGTACCAGTCTTTCTTGTTTGCGACCGAAAGCAGTCGAGCAGAGCAGTCTTTGTTTCTGAAGCCTCGTGAGTTTCGGAGTCGGACGAGGGGGTGAAGGAACAGCAGCAGCAGCTTCGTCTGACACGATGCGCGTCTAGCTTTGAGACCAAAGTGTGTGTTTCCAGACTCGAAGCGTACCTGTTCAGCTTTTGCCGAGTCGGACGCACGCCAGGGCTCCGGGTCTCGTTCTGTTCAGCGGCCGTCTTTGCTCTGGCTGACAGTATTGAGGCTGGCTGCATCAAGGGCCTTGTCCATTGCTCCTCTCCCTCGTGGGCTCGGTCGACGAGAGTTAAGGTTGATGCGAGGGTTCCTCTCTTTCTTTTCTGTCAGTGCTTGTCATGATATCAGCTTTCTGCTTCCCTTCTGCCGTCTGCTCCTGTTGATCTTGTTTGCTGTTGCCGGGCAGTGACATAGTCTGACTCTTCGTCCTGTCTTTGAAGGGATATACTTGTCTGGTGTTTGACCTTTACAGCTCTCTCGGGTATACCTCATCATGGCTGGGCCTAACATCAGCTTCACTGCTCCGACGCCGGTCGCCAATGGCAACAACTTCGATGGACACGTCCAAGTGACGTCTGATAGACTAATTGTCGGAGTCGACTTTGGTACTACATACTCGGGGTGAGTGGTCAGCAATGCCTACAAGACAGACGGCAGCAGCAGCTGATAGAAATCACAGTGTAGCAGCAGCATACAGCGCAACGCCAGACGACATTGAAATCATCAAGACGTGAGAACAAAGCTGCAAACAGACACACCACACACATGCTGATGATGCCTCCCAAAGATGGCCAGGAAGCAACGGCATCACGTCCGACAAAGTGCCCACTGAAATCGCCTACGAGACGACCGAACTCGCCTCCAACACGTCGTCGACAATCACCCCCGAACAAGGCGGCGCCAAAGCCACCGTGCAAAAGATCAAATGGGGCTTCCAGTTCAAGCCCGAAGAGCCCCGTCTCAGATGCATCAAACTGTTTCTCGATCGCAATCAAAAGTTGCCGCATTTTGTGTCTCCGCTGGACACGGCTGCTCATTTGCGCAGTTGCGATCGCACCGTCATGGATGCCGTGTCGGACTATCTCGGCCAGATCTACACACATACCATGGAAACACTGAATCGGCGCTACGGCGAAGCCTTCATGGCAACCACAAAAGTCGAGTTTGTGCTGACTGTGCCGGCCGTATGGTCGGATTCTGCAAAGAATGCGACGTTGCAGGCGGCGGAAAAGGCAGGCATGGGAAAGAAGCATGAGTTGAGGTTGATCAGTGAGCCCGAGGCCGCCATGTTGCATGCGCTCAAGACTGTTCAGCCGCAGAATCTGAAGGTCGGAGATAACTTTGTCATCTGTGATGGCGGTGGCGGAACCGTTGATCTGATTGCGTGTATGTTGATGTCTTTGGTATGCAGATACCGCGGGGCTACGGTCGTCGGATGTTTGTTGCAGTGTAGGGTGTTTGTCAGATATCAGGCGAAGTGGTCAGGAGGAAGCACAACTCTCCGTCAGACCCCGTTCAGATTCAGACAGCATCCTGCAATAGCGAAGAGCAACACAATCTGACGACCATCTTCGCGTGGTGCTGTATCAACCTCCACGAGAGAAACCCCACTGACTCCTCTCACCTCCCAGACAAGATCCTCCAACTCTCACCACTCCGAGTCGAAGAATCGGCCGTCGGGACCGGCGGCCTCTGCGGCTCGGCCTTTCTGAACTTCCGCTTCGAAGAGCACGTCAAGTCGCGTCTAGGAGCCGTGCGCTACCTCTCCATGCGCACCAAAAAGCCAAAAACCTGGATGATGGGCTTGAAATACTTTGAAGAATTCGTCAAGCGCAATTTCAACGAGGACGATGCACAAGAAGTCAACATCCCGTTTCCGGGATTGGAGGATGACGAAGAGGTGGGCGTGGAGAGTGGGTTCATGGTCATGAGTGCCGGGCAGGTGAGGGAGATTTTCGAGCCGGTGGTGGACGAGGTGGTGCAATTGCTGCAGGGGCAGGTCGACGCTATCAGAGGAAAAGGCGATCATGTGTCGGGGATTATACTTGTGGGTGGGTTTGGGCAGTCGAATCATCTTTACAATCGGCTCAAGATGCATTTCAACTTTGGTGCTGCTCTGCCGGCTTATTCTGAAAAGGAGGGAGAGCAGCAGCAGCAGCAGCAGGTACGGCAAGAGTTTGCGCCCGTGGAAGTCATACAGCCGTTGTATGCCTGGACGGCTGTCGTAAGAGGTGCAGTCATCAGAGGGCTGGACGACAGCATGGTATCTTCCCGTCGCAGCCGCTTACACTACGGCACTTCCTACGCCACCGTCTTTGACGAAACAAAACACGACACGGCGGATCGATACTGGAGTCCACTGTGGGAGCGCTGGATGGTCTCCGACCGCATGCAATGGCACATTTCAAAAGTAAAGCAACCTTTTTTCCCCTTATTCCCCTTTCACTCCCCCCATCCTGGCTTTCTTCTTTTCTTTTTCCTCTCGCGTGGTATACTAACAAAAATCTTAAAAACAAAGGGCACAGCCATCTCCCCATCAACACCCATCTCCTTCCACTACACGCGCAACTTCCGACCCTCGCAATCCCTCGTCGTCGAAGACGAACTCATCGCCTGCGGTTCCGACCTCGCGCCTCCCTCACGCACAAAGACCCTCTCGACCGTCTGCACGTTAAAGACGGATCTCGCGGCGGTCCCGAAAGAGCTCTTCACGACGCTCAAGACCAGCAAAGGGGTCGAGTTTTTGAACCTGGATTTTGAGTTGTGCATGAGGATCGAGAGTGCGGATTTGGTGTTTGAGTTGAGGGTGGGCGGGGTGGGTTATGGGGTTGTGCAGGCAGAGTTTCATTAGAAAAGAGAAAGAAGAGGCAAGAGGAAAGGGGAACGGGGGTTGTGAAGGATATCAGTCTTGATGTCCTGCTGAATGGTATTATCAGAAATTTTGATTCGAGCGCATTGCACAACCTCCTTTCGAAATCCCAAGTTTTGTACGAGCAAGCGCCAAGTCATATCAAAAAAAAGTTCTAGAATCTCGTCGTCTGGCGACGAGAAAAGAGCTACGAATTTTTTTGCCATGGTCAACATGGTAAAAACAAAACAGAAAACGTACAGCAGCAGGGATTCCCCAGTCGTCACCGACCTGAGTACTGATCTGCCGTTCAACTGCTTATGTATGGCAGAGCGGACGGGATGCCCAGTTTTCAGCTGACTGTGGCCGTACGTACAGATGACCTGAATCATAGCAAATATAATGCACAACCAAACTTTCACTGTTGATCGAGAATAGGATGCTCATGGCTCTTGAAGGACTGGTCAGTAAGCAGTATGTTGTCTAGGCATCGTCGTCCTCTGCAAAACAACGAACAAAGGTGTTGTGAGAGGCCACACAAACACATCCGCGGAAGCATGTTACTCGACAATCCATGGTTGCTCAGTCGCAACATGAGATCAAATAGCAAGCCGTACAAGACATGTCTTGGTTGACCAAAGCATTGATACTGTACTGTAAGGCTGTGGTCGCTTTGCCAAGCCGACCAAATGGCGGTCTTGGCATGACGATGAAGGTTGCTCGCTTGAATTTTCCTAGTTTTCACGGGTTCCAAAAGCCGTCGGCGCGCGAACCTCCGCCCGCCGCCCGGGGACTGCGCCAACAGTATCGTTCTTTCCCACTTGTTTCGGCTTGTCGAGCGTAACGGGTACATGGTTCCTGCAATTTTCAACGTCTTCTTCCAGACTGCCGTTGTCTAGTTGGTTGTGCATTGTGTGGCCTCTGATGGAAGAGGCATTCGCATCTTGTGAATTCTTGATCTTCGACTGTCAGAGTTGAGCTGATGGCAGACATACAAGGATCACCAGTGCGCCTCACCATCCGGGGGTTTGGATATCGCATTGTTTCTTAGCAACCAACGTGCACAGTATATTCAAACCCTACCGCTACCGGCCCGTATAGCCAGAGACAAACACATCTTAGGGCTCAACGGCTCTGACGAATGAACACGAGGTTCATGACAATAAATGTACTACTGGTTTTTGTCAATATCAATTTCTCCACGCTGCGCAGGAGACCGCCGACTGGCGGTACAGTTCCCGTGTCTTTCCTTGTCTTTGATTTACGAAGCAGCGTCATGAACTCACTGCCTTCCAGTCAAGGGGCAATACGAAATGGCAAGCGAACAATGTTCATATTCTAATGCCATTCTTCCTCAGTGTGCGGAAGAAGAATCCAGCAAAGGCCGGATTCGATAAGTTGCCTTGGTCTTCCCTGGCAAACATCTAGACCGATGACATTCAGCATCAAGGCCTGTGAATTGGGATTGGGGACAACTCCGATTGCATTAAGGTTGACAGATCAAGTATTGCACGTTCTATGTGGCCAAACTGAATCTGGAGAACCGGTAAACTTTCAGAACAACCTTGACCGATTCCTTGGGGCATCTCGAAAAAGTACAAGAACAATGACAGTGTCCTGTTTGGCCCCAGCTTTGTTCCTGGGTGACTACAGTCAACTTTTGAGACCATGCACACACAATTCTTCCGCCTGGTCTCTCAGATCAATAGAGACGAGATAACGATTCAGGAGGCCGCCGATACGCTCTCGAGCTTGATGACAGATGATGAGCATCTTGCTTCACTACAGGGTAGTCTCTTCCTCAGTCAATTCCTTTCAGACACCAAAGCTCTGCCCTACGCCCTGTCTGTGGTGCCCAGAGTCGGCGTTCCTGGTTTCCACTGTGTTTCTGGAGGCAGGCAAGTCTTTTTCACCGAATATCCGAGCCCATTGGGGAGAGCGGCGTCTTTCAATTGTCACTTGGAAGAGCTTATCGTGGGTATCTCATTTCCGCGGGTATAGAGCAACTACTGACAAGGCGCAGGGAGAAGCCATTGGCATAGAAGTGCGAGGCCATGGCGGCAATTTGTACGGCGGTATCTGTCTCAACGTCACTCGTCGACATGACTGGGGTAGAGCACATGAGTCGTATGGAGAAGATCCCCTGGTCATCAGCAGAATGGGCAGTGCAGCTGCCAAAGGTGCTCGCAAACATGTCATGGTCGCTGTTCGCCACTTTGCCATGAACTCGATGGAGAGTCTGCGAGAAGATGGCAGAATCATCTGCGATGAGAAAACCATGAACGAGTTGTTCTTGCAACACTTCAAAGAGGTCCTGTATGAGAGTGGAGCGGAAGGTGTCATATCTGCTGGCAATCACATCAACGGCGTTGCGTGTTCAGAGAACCCGACACTGTTGAATGGCATCTTGAGAGAGCGTTGGAACCTCACCGACATAATAGTATCCAGCGACATCACGTGGCCTGTCAAGAATGGGCCGGCATCAATCAAAGCAGGTCTGGACATTGAAGCGCCTTTCAGCTCAGGAGGAAGAACAGCCGCGGTCGAACACGCCCTCGAACACGGAACACTAGACTGGTCAGATATCCAGGTCATGTCTGCGCGGATTTTAAAGGCACAGCTTCGATACTACTGTCGTGCCTTGCAAATGGACGCACCGGACCCGGAAAAGATTCGATGTCAGCGCCACATTGGTCTTGCTCGGCGATCGGTCGCGGAGTCTATGGTACTTCTCAAGAACGACAACAATTTCCTACCTCTGAACGGAAGCAAGCAAATCAAAATGACAGTGATGGGCGTGTTGGCAGACACTGTGAGCACAGCACATCAATTTGACAAATCATCACATGCCCAAGGACCACCTGGAACAAGCCCTCTAGAAGAACTTCGACAGAGGCACAACGTGGCTGTCGACTATTTCGATGGTAGCGAAAAATCTGCTATGGCGACTTCCGTCCACGCTGCCGACGTGATCGTTCTCTTCATACGGCCATCCAGCAAGCCCGAACATGTCTGTAAACGTCGTCGCTTCTCAGACTATCTCAGACCTCGCAAGCACAGATGTAGCGTCCAACATGGGAAGCCAATGACTCATTTCAAGGACCGCAACCACTTGACGCTGGATGCACAGGATCTAGACGTGGCAAAGACAGTCTTGTCTGGCGCTGGTCATAAGACTATCATCGTGATAGAAGCTGGTACCAGCGTGACCATCCCATCATTCGTCAGACAAAAAGCAACAGCTATCCTTTACTCTAGCTATGGATGTCGACAATACGGAAAGGGAATACGAGACGTCCTATTTGGCGAGCAAGAGCCCTCGGGCCGGCTCCCTTTCGTCCTTCCAGACACAGAGCAGCAGTTACTAGGCAAAGACCTCGACACAACGTCGCACGTATTCAAGTACGATGACAAATGGGGTTACAGGAAATTGCAACACGAGCAACAAAAACCCGCCTATCCGTTCGGCTTCGGTCTCGGCTATTCCACCTTCAAACTCAATTCACTCTGGTGCTCGCATCCTATCGTAAAGTCTACATTCGACATGACTGTCAACGCAACAAACACTGGTTCTCGAGTTTCTGCCGTGGTAGTCCAGATCTACGCATCTCAGAAACGTCGCAGAGACAGTGCAACACCCAGTGACAGCCTGAGAACCCTTATCGGATTCGCAAAGGAAGTCCTCAAGCCTGGTGAAAACAGTGAGATTGCCATCAGCTGTCGGCTGAGTCCCCTGGCTGTGTTCAATTCGACCTCTAGCAAGATGGCTGTTGCACAGGGCGAGTATGATCTTTTCGTCTGCCAATACGAGGGCGACAACAAGGCGTTGTCATCTTCGATACAGATTGTGAATGAAGTCCAATGCTGAGTTATCGGCTCTGGGCTGATCCTCAAACTCTGTTACCTTCTTATTTTCATGTAGATACCCTTTCTAATAAGACCATACACTTTCGACTTGATCGCGTCGCCAAGTCAGATAGCTCAAGGGCCGATACGTGCCTTTAGAATTTGTGCACCTGTTTTTCGCTCAAACCCAGATCCTTGAGTATGCCTCCGAGCTTTCCTTGCGTCCACCCTCTTCCGCCCTTTGCACCGGCAACTGCTTCCAGCATGGCTGGAGGACCGCACACCAGCACTTTGACATCATCCCCCTTCACCTTTTCCGGCAACACCTTGCCGAGAATCTCCTTCGTCACGTAGCCCTCCTTCAGATCCGAATCAGTCGCTTTGGTGTCGTTGACGACATATGTCGTCGTGAAACGTCCAGAATGCCGAACGGCCAAGTGATCAAGCTCGTCCTTCAACAAAATATCAGACTTTGTTTTGCTCGCATATACCAGGTTGACTCTAGTCTTGTCTTCGGGGTTCTCCAGCACAATGCGCAGGATCTGGAACATGGGCGTGATGCCCGCGCCTCCGGCCACGAGCACGAGATGTTTGTGTTGATTCGGCTGGTAAGCAAACTCTGGGATCGCTTTGACGCTCAGTGTTTGTCCCGGAGTGAGATTGTGGAGGTGTGTCGATGCACGCCCGTTTGGGTACTGTTTCACGAGAAGGGTTATGAATGGGCTATCGGGCGTGCTGATGGGTGTATAAGGTCGCAGCGTAGGGAACCAAGATCCGGGAGCTGTGTGGCGAGTGAGGAGTGATGCTTTTTTTTTTCTTGTCAATTCTGGTTACCTTTGTCTTGTGGTTGTCTACAAGGGGATACTCACACACTGGGCTCAGTCCACTGGTTGCATCGCCACCGGGAAGCTTGAATTTCAACTCTTTCGTGTCGTGGTTGACCATGCGTGTTTGTTCGAGTGTCAAGCTTGTGAAGCCCATAGCTGGGAATACAGGGTTTTGACCTAGACTTTTTTGCGGTTGTGCTGGGCTTGTTGATGGTCTTGACATGTTGAATGCGACGATGCCCGCACCAGCAGCTGCTGCGAATCCTAGAGTCGCAGGGGAGACTGATGCGAGTAATCTTCGAGCGGCTGTCATCTCGAAACTCAGAGGTCAGGTAGGGGGCCAGATCAATAGTCTGAAAGCGAAGGGGTTGCTGTGCAGAGAAGGTGCAGAGGAGGTTGAACAAGAGCCACTTTCCAAAGACTTCGATACATAGTTATATCCTAAATTATGGATGTCGGACACGCATCTTACATGCTCCGTCACGCCACCAACACCCCGGTGACAGATTTACGACCAATTGTGCTGACGGGAAAAAAAAAGGTGGTTGTTTGTGCTGTACCCCGCCCGTCACAGATGGCTGACCCGGCGTCGCAAACAAAAGCCGTCCGATGTGATCAAGCGACCTTGCCAGCACCAAAATTCTGCACCATTCTCTGATGAATCAGGTGCTTGATTGGGCGACTATAGTATTCCTATGTTCAAGTCAAATTTGCGGTAGAGGAACCTAGAAGATAGAAGGCGTTGGCCAGTGACCACGCCTTTCAATCGGAGATCCTTCCGGTATCAAACCTGTTGGTCCACTTCAAGGACGCTGTTGTCAGCCTCTGTCGTAGCCAATTTATATCTACCTTGGTTCAAACTGGACCTAATAGATCTCGTGAAGAGGTTGGTTTCAACACTGCTTAGAGCCGACAGTGAACTCTTGATCTTGAGAATTGAAAGGCTATATTTGATCAGGGTGTTGTGTTCAACCAAGATCGGATAAACATCGGCCAATTCTGGACTGGCTCATGGGCGGGTCCGAAACAATCGAATCAAAATCGCAGACTGTCCCAGATATCGACAACTATGGAGATACTAGATTTGACAAGCAGCTGGGTTGAAACCCAGTTACGGCAATACATGTGATGCATCTTTCAAAACTCAGGTGTGAAGTCAGTCGACGATTTGGTCTGAGAGTAAAGGCAGCCTATTCTTCGCAAGCTCTTCCTAAAGCAGACAGTGTGCTTCAAAACAATGCACAGGACCGACTTACAGATGGAGCAACGCACCAATGATAAAAAGAATAATCTGTCTGCCTCGATCTGCAAGAATAAAATCTGTCTGCCTCGATCCGACTAGGCAATCTAGGCCAAGATGCGCATCTCAACAAAGTCGCTGTCTTTGCTCCATGTGGTGAGTGCGTCGCACCACAATCACCAGATGTGTCTCCACGCACGGCGGGCCATAAATCTCTAGCTCATCTCCATGAACAATGTCCTCCCTCGCATTTTTCTCTCCCAATGCGTCTTTGCACTCATAAACAGTTTCCTCTCGATCAGTCACACTCATTCGTCTTCGCGTCAGTCAAGTTTCGGTTCAGCTGCGTTTGTGCAACTGGTCATCCATCATGATATCTGAGTGCCAGACTCCAGGAATGAGAACCGCATCTTCTGATGGCACTACTGACTATCAACCACTCAGGTCTAAAGCCTACGACATGAAGAAGCCTCATATCACCGAGCAACTAATGACCTGGTCAAATTGGTATCAACATCTGGATTGGCTGAGCATATTCTTCATCATTGTCGTCCCAGTATCTGGCCTGGTAGCTGCTACCCAGGTTCCTCTACGGCTTTACACAGCTTTGTTTGCTGTCGTGTATTATGTCATGGCCGGTTCAGGAATTACAGCTGGTATGCACCACACCATGGCTTTCCATACGTTGATCCATGCTGATTGTAATAACAGGTTATCATCGACTCTGGGCACATTCATGTTACAAGGCCACGTTGCCGCTCAAAATATATCTGGCTGCTGCTGGAGCTGGAGCCGCCCAAGGTTCGATTCGTTGGTGGTCTAGAGGTCATCGCGCACATCACCGCTATACCGACACATCAAAAGATCCATACTCGGTCGAGAAAGGCTTTTGGTATTCACACATGGGTTGGATGATCATGAAGCAGAATCCCAAAAGAATTGGCCGGTCAGACATCAGCGATCTGAATGAGGATCCTGTTGTTGTGTGGCAGCACAAACATTACATCAAGTCTGTGCTCACCATGGCCCTCATCGTTCCAACCATGATCTGTGGTCTGGGGTGGGGTGATTGGGCTGGTGGATTTGTATATGCTGGCATTCTTCGCACGGGGTTTATCCAGCAAGCGACTTTTTGCGTCAATTCGTTGGCCCATTGGCTAGGTGAGCAGCCATTTGACGACAGAAACTCCCCTCGCGACCACGTCATAACAGCTCTCGTCACGCTTGGCGAAGGTTACCACAACTTCCACCACGAATTCCCGTCTGATTATCGCAACGCTATTGAGTGGTGGCAATATGATCCTACCAAATGGATGATTTGGACATGGAAAAAACTCGGGCTCGCCTACGATCTCAAGCAATTCCGACAAAATGAGATTGAAAAGGGACGTCTCCAACAACTGCAAAAGAAAGTGGATCAGAAGCGCGCGAAACTCGATTGGGGCATACCTATCTCACAACTTCCTGTCTTCAGCTGGGAAGAATTTGTCGACCAGGCAAAGAGAAACGGTCAGGCACTCGTTGCTATTGGAGGCGTCATTCATGATGTGGCTCCGTTCATCAAAGAGCATCCTGGTGGGAAAGCACTCATCCTATCGGTCGTTGGCAAAGACGCTACTGCTATCTTTAATGGCGGCGTGTATCAACATTCGAATGCAGCACACAACCTGCTGTCTACCATGCGAGTTGGAGTCGTGCATGGAGGAGGTGAAGTGGAAATTTGGAAGAAGATCAGAGCTGAGAAAAAAGCTGAGATCTGAGCAGATCGGTAAGGCGTTGCAGGAAGGATTCTCCATGGTATCAATGTACTGTACTATTTATGCACGCCAAATTGTGTTTGAGCTATTATTGAACGTCTGCAAGTTATCTGAGCAGAATGTCGTTCCTGATAGCAAGCAATTCATCACACCTTAAGGTAGAGAATACTGTAACCAGGCTTGTTGATAGAATTTGCCAGTTTGTTTGGAGCTCGTTCTGGTAGCCAAGCTCAGACGGCCCAGATGTCTAATGTTGTAGTGGTGACCAAAGAATGTTGGCAGACCCTATTCAGGATTCTGGATGAATTTGACCGGTGCCATGAAATCTTGGAGACACACATGCAATGAGCATCTAATCTTGTTCTTTCTTCAGCGTTTTGGTGATGTATGAGGCAGGAGAAGGAGGGTCCGAGCACTGAAGTAAGGATCGGCAAGAAGGTACAACGGGCGGTTTCCTTGACCTCCTTCTTTCTCAACCATCATGCCATGATGGTGCCACGATTATTGGCCAGTTGATGGTGGAACATCTTGGTAAATCCGCTGTATATTTTTTTTTCTTTAGAACCCTATTCCAATTCGAAAGAATCTCATGTGACCAAGAAACTACATGAACATGCAAAACAATCCAAAGCCGCTCGCTCTTGCTTCGTGACAGCCAAATCCAACAGCGCGGGGTTCTTGCCCGCCACCGTTGACCAGCGCAATCATCCTTCTCTGACGTTCCTTTCCCCCCAAACTCCTTTATCAAAGTGATAACGGTGTGCCTTCATTCTAAGACGCCTTTTGATCATTTCCCCCATCTCATAGATGTTAACGTTTGCCTCTCCGCACACACAGTATTGGTACGGGATTTTCGGCAAAATAATCGATTCTCGATATAGCAGCGGCCGATGAAAACAACAACAGACCACAACAGTTCCCGATGAACTCTCATGGTTGTTGTCCATAGCGTTTCATGCATCACTCACAGAATTAGCATCGCTCATACAGCAGCTAATTTCGAATGAGACGCCAGGAATTGGCACGAGTAAATCGTCCCGGAACAACCATGCTATGTTTACCACAAACGACAAAATTTGGCTCCTTCAAAGACCAGATATGGCATTGTGTTATGACACTAGATGTCCAGAGGGCAATGGCCAGTCGTTTCCATGGCGCTTGTCAAAACGTACGTTACCTAGATACCACCAACTCTAACCGTCCCCACAAGTTCAGCTTCATTCTACCCCATGATGGGAAATGAGAACGGTATAATCATCGTTTGCTTCAACGACAGGAGTGTACGCCACGATAACTCTGGGCTATAAACACACTCCTGGACAAGACATTGGCGGGAAGCAAGAAGGTAAAGAAGTCACATAAATATCCAGCCATCCGACTCATCTTTCAAAGGCATCAGCTCCAACTCAGTCACTCTTTTACACTGTACTAACCCATCTACACGATGAGATATTCATTCACTACTTTGGCTCTTGCCCTCATGGGCTCGGCTTCGGCCCAATCATTCGGCAACGGCACCATGACTTCTTCGTCGGCTGTGTCTTCGACATCCTCCACAACCCCCGAGTATACCAATGGTGCTCAGCCTCAAGTCAATGGTGTCAAGTTTGAGGTTCAGACCGACACGACTTATGCCGGAACTCCTCTCACCATTACCAAGAGGGGTGTCAGCAAGAGAGACCGTGGTTCTAGCCTTAACGACTGTGTCAACACATGTGCTTCCAGCACTCAGTGTGTTGGTACCTCATACACTGACAGCACCTCCGAGTGCAACTACTTCTCTGGTATCTCTGGCCAGCCTATGGCTGCCCCAGGTATCGACTTCGCAAAGGTCACCGCACGTAATGGCAAGCCTGTTGGCTCTTCGTCTTACGGAAACTCGACCATGAGCTCTACCGCTTCGATGACTAGAACTAGCGGTGTTTCTGTCTCTGCTTCTGCTTCCGGCTCCGGCTCTAGATCAGCCTCCGGATCTGTGTCAAGAACCAACGGCGTCTCTGCCTCTAGATCGGCAAGCTCAGCTTCGAGCTCCGCCGCTCAGCCATCTGCATCTACCGTCAATGGCGTCCGCTTCAAGATCGAGATTGACATTACCTACGATGGTCTTACCTTCGACATCATTCTTGCTAAGAGAGCTGGCCAGTCCTTGAACGACTGCCTTTCAGCCTGTGCTGCCGACACACGTTGCAAGGGTACCGAGTTCGACACCAACGCTGAGACCTGCACATACTACAGCTCCATCAATGAGGGCTCAAGAACTGAGAAGGACGGTGTTATCTTTGCTACTGTCGAGAACCGCCCCAGCTCTTCCGTCCCTGTCTCTTCTAGCGCATCCTCGACCACTTCTTCGTCCGCAAGCGCCACTGCAACTGGTCTTGAGTCGTTCATCTGCCCCAAGCTTGACAAGAGCGTCATTGCCAATGCTCTCCTTGCCAACTTCGCCATTGAGTGCAGCACTGGTGTCATCGGTACCTCGATGGAGATCGAGGCCTCCAGAAAGCGTCAAGCCACTGGCCTTCCTACCAGCCTGAGCAACTGTGTGGATCTCTGCTCTACATCTGACGAGTGTGTTGCTACTACCTTCAACAACAACGACAACACCTGCGCCTACTACAGCTTTGTCCAGGCCACCTTCTTCGCTCAAGGCCTCGACTCTGCTCTCCGTCTCGTTGACAACACCCCTGATGCCACCCAGATCGTCACAGTCACATCCACTGTCCTCCAGACCTCGACTGTCCTCGTTAGCGGCCAGTCGACCGTCCAGTCTGGCGTCGTCACCCAAACCGCAACCCTGACCGTCTGCCCTACCTGCGCCGTCACCAGTGTTCCCTCTGGCGTTGTCGGCGGGTCTTTGAGCACTGCCACCATTTACAGCACCACTGTTGTCACAATCTCGTCATGCGCACCCACAGTCACTGATTGCCCTCTTCGTGCTGGCCAGAAGACAGCCGTGGTTACCACCGTCGTCCCCGTTTCCCAGACCGTGTACGTCTGCCCTTACCCAACCCAGAACGCCAATGTTGTCACCGCTCTCTACGGAGCCGTCACCGAGAAGGACGTTGTAACCAGCACTGTTTATGAATGCCCAGCTGGCAAGACGATCACCGTCAGCGGTACACCAATGGTTCCTGCCAAGCCCACCACCATCACCGAGTACTACACCACCCACATCACCCAGGGCTCGAGCGGCGCTCCCCCTGCTCCTACTGGCGATAACGCAAGCAAGACTGTCGTCTACGTCCAGCAGGTCGTTTCCGTAGGATCCACTGCAACTTACACCCAGTACGTTGTCGTTTCCACTGCTCCCCCAGCAGTCACTTCAACCGTTACTCTCCCCTGCGATGGTGTTCACTGCCCTGCTGCCACCACCCCAGCAACCAAGTGCGATGGAGCCCACTGCCCCGTCACCACCACCTACAAGATCACTATCAACACCGTGATTCCCCAGCAGAGCGGCCCCGCATGCAACGGTACCTGCCCGACTGGCATGACCACTTCTGGCTACGCCACCGCCACTGTGTCTAAGCCTGCTGTTTACACTGGCGCCGCTTCCCTCATCAGCGTCCAGGGTGGTGTTGTTGCCATTGCTGCCGTGGTCTTCTCCATTTTCCTGTTCTAAATGAACGCGGAATGATCTTACCTTCTCATGCCTTTCTTTGCGGAACGATTTTCACTTCTTCTTGTGGTTGCGACTACATATTTTACTTTGTTCGCTTCTTAAAACCTCTTCTTGTGTGTAATGTTTTATTTGGGATGGATTAATGGTTCTTATTGAAGGGTTAAATATGTCTGGATGAAAAAACGAATATTTTATTCTTCTACTCAATCTTTCCATTTTCAACGTGAACGTCTTCTAGCGGTGCCGCGTTTGTCCAAGGTCGTTTGTCTATACACTACGTGTAATTTGGACATTCGTTTGTAATGATCTGGACAAGAGAAGATTTTTCAACAAGGTTCATATAGCTAGTAAGAATACAGATCAGTGTCTTGACAGCTGTCAAAAGAGGCACGGCCATGACGGGTCAGACGAACACGAAAGGAAATAAGAAGAATGACTTTATTTTGCAGATAAATCTAGACGCTTCATATTCCATCCATACATCCTTAACATCCAGGAACCGGAGCAGGTTCCACACCAGACCATGTGGGCACAACCACATTCATCAGTCCCGTGCTCTCATCAAAAGTAACCTTATCAAGCGTGACTTCCCTATGCGTGCCATCACCACCCGGAATCGCAAATCGGTGATATGCAATCACCCAATCGTCCGTCTCAGGCACATTGACGATACTATTGTGTCCGGTGGCCAGGATGCCTTGACTCACATCTTTCTGCAACACCACGCCGTGATAAGTAAAGTTTCCGGACAGAGAGGTGGCGGTTGCATAGCCCACACGGTAGTTCTCGGAGCCCGTGTCATCGATGGAGTAGGTCAGGTGATAGATACCTTTGCGGTAGATCAGGAACAGGCCCTCGCGGAAGTCTTGGAGGCCGGTTATTTGTTTTGCGGTGGACCAGTTTACAGAAGTCATGTTGTCGTGCAGTTCAGCGAGTAAAGGCGTGCCGTTTCCCCACAGGAAGTAGAATTTTCCGGTCACGGGGTCTTGGAAGACATCTGGATCGATGGCTTGGTTTGTAGTGATGCGCTCGTTGTTCAGAATCATTGCAGCGGGTTCGGCGGTGAATGGACCCGAAGGTGAGTCTGCGATTGCTACACCGATGGTTTTGCGATTGTAGGTGGGGTTTTGGCCGCTGAAATAAAAGTAGTACTTTCCGTCTTTTTCGGCAATGGTGGGTGCCCATGCGTTGCCTGTTGCCCATGGAACGTTTCCATTCGTGCCATTGAGTGTCAAGAAAGGTGCAATACTGCGCGTCCAGGTTATAAGGTCTGGAGAACTCCAGGTGTAAAAGACTTGACCGCCCCAGCCTGGGAAGCCGTCTGTGGTAGAGTAGATGTAGTAAGTTTTGTTGAAGACGGCAATGTTGGGGTCGGCGTAGTAGCCCTTCAGCACGGGTGAGCCGCTTGTGGTGGTACTTCTACGCGAAGAAGTGCCGGTTGTGCTCGCTGTAAGCCTGGCGAGCTCGGCGGCGGTGATGGGAAGAACGGTGCCGTGTCTGGGACTGGGGGGAAGCTGATAATTTGCTGGCACCGTCCAGTTCGGGTTCGCGATGTCCTTGGTCTGCAAAGGGATGTAGCCACGACCGGTGAACTCATCTACAAACAGGTAGAAGTTGTCCCCATTGACATCACCAGGATTAGACTTGAATACAGTGGGTCCCTCGACGTTACTGGTGCCGGCTTCCTTGCCAATGCAAGTAGCAACGGTAGTCCAAGAGTCCAGCGTAGCACGAAGCGAAGTCGACTTTTCCTGAATGATGTCGGTGCAGCCAGTTTCACCTGCACCTTCGTCCTTGGTGAAGCGGTAATAAACGTCGCCAGACTTCAAGATTGTAGAGTCAATCCGAGACATGCCAGCATCTTGCCAGATCTGAGGCTTACTGAACGTGACAAAGTCTCTTGTAGTAGCGTAGAACATACGGTGGTATGTCGCTCCCGTACGGTTGACATCGGCAGCTTCGTAGAGCGAGGATGCCCAGAAGACAACATAAGCGCCAATTTCCACATCATAGTAGGCTTCAGGAGCCCATGTATTTCCTGCTTCAGCTGGGGAGACAAGGACGTGTCGTTGCTCCGACCAAGTCTTCAAATCATTTGATTCCCAGACCTCCAGATAGCGACTTCCGAACTTGACAGCATCGCCCCAAGAAGTTCCAGAGCCGATGGAAAGGTCAGTAGCGATAAGGTAAAATGTATCGCCTTCGTGGGAGCGGATGATGAATGGATCGCGCAGTCCAGTAGTGCCGAATGTCGATTTGAGGACAGGCTGTGCGCCGTTCAGCTCTTGCCATGACAAAGCGTTGTTGCCGTTACTGGCGGCGAAATAGATGTTCTCGCCAGATCGAGTGTTATTGGTGAAATATGCAAAAACATAACCCTCGAGGGCACCGATGTTAGCAGCCTGGCGAACGGATGCAGAAAACTGACGGCTGAGCGGTTGGCCATTGCAATCAAGGGTTGCGGTAAGCTCGACTGATGTTGTCGAGTCCTGTCTGTTGACTCTGCCATCGCTAGAGATTATCGAGTCGTTGCTACTGCTCCAAGCGATATTCAAGCCACTTGTAGAGACACTGGGCAAATTCAGATTGCCACGGACATCATCGATGTTGGTCACTGTTAGAGCTTCAAGATCATCCGAACAAGTGCTATTTTGAGCAGCACTTGTCCTCAGGAGCAGAGCTGCAGATAAAAAGAAATTTGATAAGTGCATACTGAATGCGGTGGCTTTAAAATGATCATGATGGCACTCCTACCAGATTCTTATACTGTTCGTAAATACGAAGATCGTCGTGTGGTCAGGTTACATAGACGCTGATCATTCTGGAACTACGGGTGAAGTGACACCGAAGGTTTGATGCCAAGGAAGACGGGGAAGTCTGGGGGAAGGGAGCTCGTGTTGTGGAGGTGGTATCTCCTTGGCTTATGCGAGGCGAACGGATAAATGTCTATCATTTCGAAAAGCTGTGTGGCTTTCAGCCGAGTTGTTGGGCGTTCAGTCATTGTCACTGAACGGATCTGTATTTTGCGCTGGCACATTCGTCAATAGATTATTCTCACCGATGCGAGGCGCAGCTTCGCGTTTGCTGTGGAGTAAGTCTCGGTGCGAAGGCTATTGAGACACTTGAGCCGATGTAGCAATTATCTCGCTGCTTTCCACTCGAGCTGGCACTGTCCTGGTAGTCACATCCCTTATTAGTGACAAGATTTTACTGGCAGAATTGAGTGCAGCAATGACAAGATCGAGCACATATGAATCCCACCTGCTTGTCCAATTCGCAAGTGATGGACTGGTGATATGAAGGTTGGACTTTTTTTGTACCACATAGGCCGTAATGTTTCTCTATAGATCCAGCTTCTTGTGTTGTCTGTAGCACCCAGGTAATATCGCCTCTCGTGTCGCTCATCGCGAATTGCATCGTCGGATGCAGCAACATTCTGCTGTTTGGTTGTCAGTTGACAGTGCAGGGTGAGGAGGCCAGGAAAGGGTAATCGTCGTTTCGATTCGGATGCCTGAGATAGCAGGCCAGCGGGACTCATTCGGGCGGCCACAGGGAAGTGGCAATTTTGCGTCGCAGGACAACGGTCGAAAACTGCAGGTACAATTAGAGCAAGGAAGGCGCGTTGCAGCACATGCAAACAGCGGACTGAGGCCTCATTGTGTCGAGGTTGCTTCCTAGATTGACAAAATTCACTTGCCGCTCGAGAAGTTCCTTCGGACTTTGTGCTGGATTATCTCCGTCCGCCTCTTAGACCTCGTTCCTCTTCGAAAGTCCGATCATCATTCCATCATTGCGACACAACCTGCCAGTGCGAAACTGCGCGGCTTTTTCAAGACGGCGAGAGCGTCATTCGCGATTGTTTCAGCAAGCAGTTGAAAATGGCAGCGACACTCGTTCACCCGAATTCGAATACAATCTTCATATCGACCACGTGCGTGCCATGAGTGGCTCTCATCCACAACCCCTAAGGCAGACGTCGATCATACACACCCAAAACAAACAAGTACAAATCCGCAGACATTGGCCATCATGTCTCTGATTGATGTCTCCTGCCTCTGTTCTCGTTTCGGCATGTCTCTTATACGCTCTATCTTCTTTGCCCTTGCTGCTTCTACCGCATCAACTTTTGCGGTCCCCATCTTTCAACCCCCAGATGTCCTCCGCTTAGATTCTAGGGGCTCCTTCCAGCTGAGTATCTTTAGCGATCTGCACTACGGAGAAGCTGAAGACACCCTCTGGGGCCCCCAACAAGATGTCAAGAGCAGTGCGGTCATACGCTCTATTCTTAATGCCGAACACAGCACTGGTCTAGTTGTCTTGAACGGTGACTTGATTACTGGAGAGAACACCTATCTTCACAATTCTTCGAAGTATCTCGATACTGTGGTAGCGCCTTTGGTACAGCATGGTATCTCTTGGGCCAGCACCTATGGTAACCACGACAGCGACTTTAATCTTTCACGACAAGCCATCCTCGCTGAAGAATCAAAATATCCTCTTAGCCGTACAAAGAGTATGGTCGCAGATCCAAACGCAGGTGTCTCCAACTATTACTTGCCTGTATACGGGAACGATGCGAAAGTCCCGGAGTTCCTGCTTTGGTTCTTCGACTCTCGTGGCGGCAACTATTTCCAGCAGAAGTCCGCGACTGGACACTCTATTCCTCAGCCTAACTGGGTTGCCCAAAGTGTCGTCGACTGGTTTACTGAGACTCGGTCTGCATTGGAGAAGAAGTACAATCGCATTGTACCCAGTGTTGCATTCGTTCACATCCCTGTGAATGCCATGGCCGCCTTCCAAGCAAAGGGCGTGGATGCTCACCGCGAGCCTGGTATCAATGATGACAATCCACTTGCTCAACAAGGTTCTGCCTCTGGCCAAGGAGATGTCAGTGGTACTGTATTCAGCTATGACGGCCAGGATATTCCATTCATGCAAGCTCTGCTGGAGACTAAAGGACTCAAGGCCGTCTTTTCTGGCCACGATCATGGCTATGATTGGTGCTTCAAATGGAACTCCAAGCTTGATGGCATGAATCTGACTGGCAATGGTCTGAATCTTTGTTTCGACAGACACAGTGGCTATGGTGGGTATGGATCATGGACTAGAGGAAGCAGGCAAGTCGTGTTGCAGAAGGGTAGTGAGGATGTCCAGACATGGGTGAGATTGGAGGACGGAAATATTAGTGGTCAAGTCACCTTGAACGGCACCTATGGGCAAGACTCGTACCCTGCCGTAAAGTCATAGGCGTAACAGGAAAATTTTCCGGCGCTCTTCACCCGTGCTTTCTCGATTTCGACGTGAGCGTCTAGGCGACGAACCTACAACAAGCAGTCATGGTGCAACTTATAGGTCTGCGCCTGAACGTTAGATCACCGCCAACGATAAAGAATTTGATAGTAGCAAAGCATTAATCTAAAGTAGTTTTAGGCACTTTCATAAGCCGAGCACGTCATTCGTTCCCGGGATTTTCTCATGCTCAACAACGCGGATCTATCAGTGAGAGGTTGCTTCTGACCATACTGTTCGCACAAGCACAGGCTTCTAAGTTGACTCCAGATTTTTCCATTGAAGATCAGTGGGCTCGACAAACAAGTAGCGGTATGGCACAAATTCGCGCAATCGTCGCGCATTTTCTAACACCACCGTCGATGCAAGTTTATAATGGCAAGAAGCCCTGTCTGTTTTGACCATTCACGACCTTCTAGTCTTTCCTCACTGAATCGGACAATATCATGGGTATTAAGTCTGTCATTCTTGGTCTCGTGGCCGTTCCATTCGTGGTAGGAAATGGCCCCTTCCTACAGCAAACCAGCAACAACACCTGGGTGATAGGCAATGACATTTGGAACATCACCCAAGGTCCCATTTATGGCACAAAACTGTACTACCAAGGGCAAGATGCTATCAAGAATGCTGCCGGACATTATGTTGGCGCTGGTATGTATTTCTACTTGGATCTTTCTGCACTTGCTAACCAAAAGACTTGCAGATGGCGAAAACAATTTGGTCTGGGAGTCGGCTAGTATCGTAAACACTGGTGAAGACTTCATTGACGTGAGCTTCGTTTCCGAGAAGGGCGATTTGCACTGGGTCATCTACAAAGACCTCGCCGGATCCTATCAGTACTTTGTGAACCGTGCTCTAGGAGACATCAGTATCCTACGCTCTCTCTTGCGTCTTGATCCTGACCGATTCCCTAATGGACGCACATACCTCAAAGATGAGCCATTGCCGTCCTTCCAAGCAATTCAGAACGCAACCAAGGTCCAGGACGAGACTTTTGAGACCGCTGACGGCAGTTATATCACTAAATATGACTGGTCGAACTATGTCAGAGAACGTGACTTCAATGGTGTATACGGCCCTTCTACTGGTTCTTGGTACATCCACCCTAGCACTGATTACTTCAGCGGTAATCATCTCAAGCAAACTCTTACTGTAAGTATGAAACGTGCTAAAACATTTGAGCTCGGTGCTGACCATCGAAGGTTCACCGAGAAAGCAGTACCGGAGATGCGGTGCAGCTCAATGTTGTACAAGACACTTCGCACTTCCAGACTCAGGTTACGACTACTCAACCAGTTGGAAAGATCTGGGGACCTTGGCTCTGGTATCTCGTATGTTCCTCTTTCAGTCTCTTTCTCGATTGACGCTGACCTTGCATCAGAACAATGGCTCCATCGCTGATGCAGCAAAAAAGCACCAGGAAGAACTGAAGAAGTGGCCTTACCCTTGGGTGAACGACACTGCATATCATTCTCGCAGTTCAGTCACTGGGTCGCTCAAACTCTCTGACGGTAGGGCTGCGGCTGGAGCAGCTGTGTTCCTTGGTGACGCAGACGTCAAAGCTCCGCTGGCTCAAGGGTCCAACTATTACTACACAACCTACGCCGACGCTTCCGGAAATTTCGACTTCTCTAACGTTCGTCATGGGCAATACAGCCTCTATGCTTGGCCCAATGGCGGTAAACTCGGTGATGTCTACACCAACTTCACCAAAGCTGATGTCAGCGTGAACGGCAACACAAAATTGACAAAACTCACTTGGAATGTCCCTAGCAACAAACGGATCTTCCAGATTGGAGACTTCGACAAGAAAGCCACGGGCTTTGAGAACAGTGGAGCTTACCACCATGGTCTTGCCGCATTGTCACCTTCGAACTTCACTTACACTGTCGGCACTTCTAATACTTCGGACTGGTACTACGCATCCTCCAACCTCGGCACCTGGGCCATCAACTTCTCGGTCTCTGCGCTCAAGTCCAAGACTGCTCGGTTGATCGTCTCACTGGCTGGGTATTCACAGAGTACTGCTCTGACCATTACGGCCAATGGTGCTGTGCTCGGAAGTTTGAACAAAGACAATGTCACCACTGATGCAGCGACATACAGATCTGGTACTGTCAGTGGAGAATGGCATCAATTCGAGTACGATATCAAGAACTTGAAGCAAGGAGCGAATGAGATCAGCTTCACGGTGGATAGATATGTGCTTTGGAGAGGCTTTTTGTGGGATGCTGTTGCACTCGAATGGGCATAAACACATCTTTGGAGTCAGAGTGCTTCGTAGGTAATAAGGGAGGCTTATCAGTTCAAATTGAAGAAGCACTGACTTATCTTTGTCGATATTGCTGATGTCATGTCACAACACAAAGTCCCGTGCTGTGGGGAAGGTATTCGATATTTTGGGTGGCACGCATTGCGGCACAGCATGCACGTACGCGCCGCACAATAAGGCTTCTTGACAAATGAAAAAATTTGTTGTTGAAGCACCGAATCCTTTTCTTTTCTGATCTTCTGCTCGCTCGCTGTTCAATTCTATACCTCATCATATCAACATGGAATCAATCCCACTACCGGAAGGTCTTCAATCCTTGGTCCAGCGGGGCACTGTTCGCAGGCCTGTTGACTTGTTGTTCATGAAACGGCCTTACACGCCCAGAGAGTTGGCAACTTTTGAATCCCTTCCAGAAGACGCCAGAAAAGCGCTCGGACGGCCATTGACCACCACTGAGCGTGACGTTTTGCTCGAATATAAAGGCCGCTCCATCGCCTCCGAATCCCGTATTGGGACATTTGCAAATGCCATTGGCATCTTGACAGGCTTCGGTATCACTTTTTACACGGCAAGAGTGAGAAGGCTTTGGAACCATGGCAAATACTTCCGCTGGGGCTGGAACCTGTGCTGGCGAACGTACCTTGCTCAGAAAATCGCGACTTCGCTCAGCGCATATCGAGTCTCATACAATACGCCTTCGGGCTTCGAATTCTACAAGAAGGATCACCCTGGTGTTGCGAAACGCGCGATGCTTCGCGATCCTCGCATGAGGGAATTTGTGGACTCCATCAAGGCTAGAAAAATTGAGTTCGGTGGCCATGAACCATACATTGTCAGGAGCTGGAGGGCGTTGGCGATTCAAGAAGCACCAATCCAATGGTTCTGGACAACACATCCACCGGAAACACCCGAGTCTAGAAATCGACCGCCACCCATTGAGCATGCCGAGCTTAGTTGGTACCGAGCATGGCCGTCTGAGAGCGCGGGCGAGGTTCCAGAAGACGATGAGCTCGCGAGCTCAATGAAGCGTAGGATCGATGCTTGGCTTGCTAGACATGGGTGGTCAAATTCTGGTGGGCAAGTTGGAGGATCTTTGTTTATGTTTGATGCCTATGACCTTGGACTGAAACCTTGTATGTATGTTTGAACAAGCCAAGGGCAGGACGGTTGTGTAATATCTGGGTAGAAGAGATGCACTGTCCATCGTGCACAATGTCGCATGAGTTTGGATACGCATGCTGGTGGCTCTTGATGTTGGATTTCAATGCTGTTCACTCAAAATGCCGTTCTTCGAGGAGCATGAACTTGGACTCCGAAGTCCTTAAAGTTTCCCTCATCAAATCTGCTAGCATCGACCATCGATGTTGGGTACCTTTCGAGGCGTGGTAGTCTTGCGAGGACTTTTAGCAGGTGTGCATGACTGGGAGTAAGCTTCGGGTAAGCTTGGTAATTAGGGGAAGAGAAATGGGGTGTGGGGCGAAGCCAGCGGGATTCTTCGGGATGGCCTCGGTGAACCATCATCTCCTGCCGAAGATCCTCGTTATCAAGCTACACGGCTGCTCTTTGCTCTCAACTCTCTTGAAATTGCTTGAGATCAGCTGGAAGCTACCTTCCATTGGAGGTGTCAAGAGTACTTCCTCGGGTTCCGTATACCAGACGATATGCCCCACGTCCTTTCCCCACCTGCGGCTCCTCGTTTGCACAGCAGTTCCCGTCTGCACTTGTTTTGCCTACTTCTCGGACTCCGCATCACCAACCTTCTTGCATAACGGCAACTCTGGAAACGGAACAATTATTCCAGCAACCATTTTCAACGACTGTAAACCTCATGTGTATACACTGTACCATAATGCCTGAATTGCGGATGCATGATGATGAATTATGCTGGACCCTGAAATAGTAACCTGCCTGGAAGTGGTATCGAAGTAAGAGCATGAGTGAATTTGGTATAAGTACCCAAATTCAAACCACTCAGGAAAGTCAATCGTTCGCTGGTACTACCCACGCTTCTCTTAGAGCTCAAAAACTCCAGGATAATCTCTCTGAACCGAATCTGTCATGAAGGTTTCTATTCTGTCCTCCATCTGCCTGGTCCAAGGAGTACTAGGTATTTTCTCTTGTAACTCCCCTCGAAACACCATCACTGACCCGACCCAGGTCTGGCATGGAAACCAAACATTTGCCCAGGGACTCCCGCCAATGCCACGCGATATGATGCAAAGCTTCCCGACCCATTCCGATTCGCCAATGGCAGAAAGGTCAAAACCATCTCTGACTTTGCTTGTCGTCAACGTGAGGTTAGCGGACTGTTCCAGACACTTGAGCTGGGTACCAAACCTGGAAAGCCGAGATCGGTATCTGGATCCCTTTCGGGCCAGAACTTGACAATCACAGTGTCTGTGGAAGGAAAGACGGTCTCGTTCACGCCCACTATTACCTATCCACCGAATGGAACGGCCCCCTACCCGGCAATCATCGCTTTCGGTGGTCTTAGCATCCCCGCCCCGTCTGGTGTTGCTGTTATCACATACAACAACAATGACGTTGGTGCACAGATCAACCAGAGTAGCCGTGGACAAGGCAAATTCTTCGAGCTCTATCCAGAGTTGTCCGCCGGTGGTGCCATGACAGCATGGGCTTGGGGTGTCAGCCGTATACTTGACGTTCTCGAGGCCTTGCCTAGCGTTAAGATTGATCCACGCAAGGTCGCTGTGACTGGATGCTCACGCAACGGCAAAGGAGCACTAGTTGCAGGTGCTCTTGACTCACGCATTGCTCTTACGATCCCACAGGAGAGCGGTTCTGGCGGCACTGCATGCTGGCGACTCAGCGACTACGAAAACGATAACGGGACGACTCAGACGGCTTCGGAGATTGTTCAGGAGAATGTCTGGTTCGCCAGCCAATTTGACGAATTCGCCAACAACACTGTCAACATGCTTCCTTTCGACCATCACATGCTAGCTGGACTGGTCGCTCCTAGGGGTCTTCTGGTCATTGACAATATCGGCTACGAATGGCTGGGTCCTTGGAGCTCGTTTGGCTGCATGACGGCTGCTAGAAAGGTTTATCAGGCTCTTGGTGCATCTGATCATCTGGGTTACTCCATGTCTCCGAACCATCTTCACTGCTCCTTCCCTTCCTACCAAACTCCTCAACTTCAAGCTTTCGTCGATAAATTCCTCTTTGGTCGAAATGTCGACACTGATTTCTTCGAGCCGGCCGGCAACATCACTTTTGATGAAGCGCAATGGATTGACTGGTCGACCCCGAAGTTGCACTAAAATCAAGCCCTAACTCCACGAGAATGATTCAAGTTCGCTTGTCTTTGACACACTCTCTTCTTTTCCAGGAATTTGTCTCTTTCTTTCGGCCGCAGTATTGTCATGTTTGCAGATCGTATTTCCTCCAATCATACTATATCCAGCGATTTAGCCTGTATCGCAAAGACGAAGCTTTTCGATGTGCGAAGATCATCTGTTAAACTTTCTGTTCCTGTTTGGCTTACCCCGCCATGTGCCCTCCCCGTGGGGCTAGTATTTAGCCTGTACATGTCTCGGGTGTCATCATGGGCACGACGAGCAAGCGTGCATGCTATGCTTCCATTTATATTCCACATGACACCCGACGGTAACGCCAATTTGTGACACAATACGTGCTTCCTCGCGTATCATGTTTAGCAAGCAGATGTTGGCTTTCGCGGGCCTTCTGGCCTCATCTCTACTTCCATCGACCAATGCATTGCCGACTGATGTATCGCTCGAGGCGAGACAAGCTGGTGGCACTCATTGGGTAGACACATGGACATCGATGCCCCAACTCACTGAACCGGCCAACCTTCCCAATCCTCCTTTCAACCAGACAGGATCTGTCTTTGTCAACAGCACAATTCGGCAAACCTTGCACATGTCCATTGGCGGTCCCCAGATCAGACTTCGCATTTCGAACGCTTTTGGAGCGACCAATCTCAACATCACATCCGTGACTGTTGCACTGCCTTTCAACAATTCAGCTGGATCAAGTGTGATTGAGACAACCACTTTGCAGACAGTCACCTTTTCGGGCAACGACTCTATCATCATCCCCGATGGTTCTCTTGCAGTTTCCGATCCTATCCATTTCCCTATCAAAGCTCAATCCGAGCTCGCCGTCTCGATTTATCTTGCTGGCGGGCAACTTGGCAACAGCATCACCTCGCATCCGGGCTCGCGAACAACCTCGTTCTACCAGTTCGGCAATGCCGTCAATGCTGCCAACTTGACGGATCCTTCCGTGCAGAGCGTCGCACATTGGTATTTCCTCTCTGCTGTCGAAGTCTGGTCGCCACCTCAAGCCAGAGGTTTTGCAATCGTTGGCGACTCCATTACAGACGGTCGTGGCTCTACGACCAATGCCAACAACCGCTGGCCTGATCTTGTTCTGGCACGCATGCAGAAGAACCTCCTCACCAAAAGCATTGGTGTTTTGAACCAAGCTGCCGGTGGTAACCGCATTCTGGCGGATGGCCTTGGCCCCAATGCCCTCGGTCGTATCGACAGAGACGTTCTGGCACAATCAGGCATCAAATACTCGATGATCTTCGAGGGCGTAAACGACATTGGCACCGCGCCTTCAGACACTGCATCTCAAGATTTTGTCTACAACCAGTTGATCCAAGCTTATGAGCAAATCATCACCAGAATCCATACTTTTGGCATTCCCATCTTCGCAGCCACAATCACCCCGTTCTCGGCTCCCAACAGCACTATCCAAGCTTACAGTACTCCAGAGCGCGAGGTGACGAGGCAGCGCATCAACCAATGGATCAGGACTAGTGGCAAGTTCGACGCTGTTCTGGATTTTGACAAGGTGGTGCGTAGTGCGACGAACCAGAGCATGCTCGCGGATCAGTACAACTCGGGTGACTACCTGCATCCGAGCCCTGCCGGGTATCAGGCTATTGCGGACAGTTTCGATCTAGGCCTGTTCAGCCGGTTCGCTGGTGGAGTGAGCAGTTACATGTAAAGAAAAATCCTTGTCGGCTATAGCTTCATTAGTTAGCAAAGCATTTGCGAGCATGATCAAGCTTTTTGAATCAAGCCATTTTCTAGCTTCTCACCGTTGCTTCTCCACAGTCACACTTGTGAGTTCTAAATTGCTAAACGAGCCTCGACCAGTGATTAGTTCAAAGAGCCATGCGTCGTAAGCAGACACGAGGCTAAAATGCACGCGAAGCATCGCGTGTGGTTGTGATAGAGTAATCGAACAAGCTTCGGACGGGAGGATGCCGCCGCGACTTTGAAACAGCGTTGAAACTTGGCTAGAGTTTGTGACCACCTACAAGCGTGATTTCGAAGACGATGATCATGCTTCTATTGCCTGGGGTTAAGTGATTTTGCCTAAAACTCTTGCATCTGGGTCTCAACAAGGCGATGTAGCGTCCGACGCTTCCATATGGCCGGACAGGCATCGACTGCAAGGAGATGTCAGTAGGATATAAGAAGAACTTCGATCCCAACTGCAGCGACTCGACAACAAACTCTTCAAAACCTACTACACCATCATCATCATGAAGTCTGCAATTGCTGCCGTCCCTTTCATTCTCATGGGCTCCGCCATGGCCGCTCCCCACGAGAAGCGCGCCTGCCCCAATATCCACGTGTTCGGTGCCCGCGAGACCACCGCACCCGCGGGTTACGGTTCAGCAGGCACAGTCGTGAACCTCATCCTGAACGCACACCCCGGCGCCACCGCCGAAGTCATCAACTACCCTGCGGCAGGCGGTGACAGCTACGCCTCTTCGGTGCAGGCCGGCGTCAAGGCCGTCACCAACCAGATCAACAGCTTTGCCGCTTCGTGTCCGAACACGCAGTTGGTGTATGTTGGATACTCGCAAGGTGCCCAAATCGGCGACGATGCCATTTGCGGTGGTGGCGACCCCAATCAAGGTATCTCCAGCACTGCTGCCACCATTTCTTCTTCGGTCGGTTCCAAGATCAAAGCTATCATTTTCATGGGTGACCCGAGAAACATTCCCGGAGGCCCTTACAGCGTCGGAACTGCCAAAAACCCTGGTGTAAGTTTTTTTTTTGTTTTTTTCCCTTCGTTCATCGTACCTTGAAGCCTTTTTCTGACCGGTGCGTTAGTTCGACCCGAGACCCTCTGGCTTCACTTGCTCAGCATACGCCAGCAGAATCCAGTCATACTGTGACTCTCCCGACCCGTATTGCTCAAACGGAAACAACGCTGCTACCCACCAAGGCTATGGCTCCGAGTACGGTCAGGCCGCGCTCAAATTTGTCAACAGCAAGCTCTCCTAATTCCGCATCGCTGGTCGAATGCGGGAAATGAAGGTGGCATGTCAAGGGACGTGGTTCCACAGGTGCTAGAAATGTCAGTAGCTTCAACGAATATGATCATGTTCCTTTATATTGCATTGCTTCGAATAGAGATGAGGCTGAGACGACTGATGTTTCAGCTGCAGGAACGATCGGGTGAGTATGGGCGAGTGGTGTTGAGCAAGCTGAGCACTGAAGACCGCCCTTTCGATATAGTGAGATGTCGCAGGTGTTCATTTCTGTGCTTGACTCTGTGGTGCCAAAGATGAAGGTGTCGAACTTGTACCGCAGCACCGATGCGTCGGTATACATTCTTGGCCATGGTCTAGAGATTGGCTTCATGTGTATGGGTATTGTGGCGCTGCTGATTCAAGCGTTTGGCCACCAGCGCATCAATAGGCAGAGAGAGCTTTTGCTGGCGGAAGGTGAGGCGGAAAAGTACACTCCCGAGAAGCTGGGCATCTGGGTGATAAAGCTGTGAGATTCAAGTATACCCCCTAGACTGGGGACGATGTGCTTGTGTCCACATCTCACGTTGGGGTGGTGAAATGATGTCTGTTGATAGCCATAAATCATAGGCTTTCGAGCGAGAGATTAGAACTATTCCTGATAGCCAGCCAAGTGTACTCGAGATTTTGGGAGACTTGTACCACGATGAAAGCATAATTGATCGGCAACGTGTCACGGGTAACACTTCAGGCTTGACCCAAAAACACCTTGATGTTTCGACCCGATCGCCCTTGATAAAAAGGCCAGCTCGCCAGCATCTGAAACCCTCTTCTTTACTGTTTTCAGCTGTGCAAAACTCCGCACGTTAATTTCCTGATACAATCATGGAGACTAGAAGGAGTCATGTTAGGCAAGTGTACATTTGCTCGACCTGGGCTTTCCACTCAGCCAAAGAGCTGTTCGGGATATGAGAGCCTAGGAAACCCAAAACCTGATTGCCCGCTCTGGAGTCTGGAGGGTATCCTTCCAGATGCCATGCAGAAAAGCTGATTATCGAGCATTCCAAATGATGGCTTGTCAGCGGAAACGGCACCAACGTCGACATCAATGCTGAGCTTTCGTCACGTCGTATCGCTGACCACCACAATCCATCAACATCAGACCCGACGAATAGACTCAAGCACCAGCAGCCATCGCGATAATCTCAAGAGGCGCCCGAAGCCTTTTTTCGGCTTGATTGATGGACTGTTGATGATGTTCACCGCCGGCTGGTCCGAAATGTTGAAGATGTGCTTTCTCCACGGACAAAGGAAGCTCTGGCCACATTGTCGACGTCACACCTCCCCGCTCACATCACAGCTTCTCGGCCCAAAAATGGTGGTTTTGATTTGGAATTGCTACGGCCAGCGATTGCTGACGATAACAGAGAAAGACTGCCAGGCAATGCAAAAATGAGGAAATGTATACCACAAAGAGCTTAGAGCTCATCTCAGCAAGCAAGCTGAATTGTGACAAGACACAGAAAAAAAGGGTATCGAAAAGAGGAAAGGGGAAAGGAAACAAAGGAGAAGAGGCCGAACGAACGACATTTCTCCTTGGCCATTAGCTCTGATGTCAATCCTGCCCAAAGGGAAACCCACTCAAATACTTTAATACCCCCCCTCCATCCAAAGCTCACGGATATAAGTGACGTTTTCCACCTCGCCATTCCTCCCTTTCCCTCCAACCCTCCTCCTTAGCACCACCAACCACCTCAATCACCAATCCTCAATCCAAAAAAAAAAAATGTCATACCAAGGAGCCTGCCACTGCGGCGCCACCACCTGGACCGCCAGCCTCGAAAAGGACACGTCCTCCCACATCCTCTGCCACTGCAACACCTGCAAGATCCTCTCGGGCGGCGCCTACACCCTGAACCAAATCATCCCCAAGGACTCACTCAAGATCACAAAGGGTGGCGAGCAGTTGAAAAAGTACACCTACAAGGGCGACTCGGGCAACCCCGTGCATTGCTACTACTGCCCCGAGTGTACCGTAAGTGTTTTTTTTTTTCTTTTTTTTCTCCTTTCG
>RZIQ01000032.1:94686-233684 GCA_003992365.1 Aureobasidium sp. P6 | reverse complement strand
GAGCTGGATTGCCAGTGTTTTTTTTTTTTTTTTTTTTCTTCTTAGGGAGTAGAGGGCTGACTTTTTTTTTGTGTTCGACAGACTCATGTTTACCACCACCAGACCGCCCTCGGCGACGACAAGATCATCCTTCGCACCGGCTTGCTCGCCGAGGGACGCAAGAACTTTGAGCCCGCGGCTGAGATTTACGGCAAGGATCGCTTCGCGTGGGAGAAGGAGGTTGCCAACACGTTCGAGGTCTTGCCTCCTCAGTAGATTGTGACTTTTTCTCTCTGCTGCTGCTGCTGCTTGCTCGAAACGAATTGGTTTGGAGAACTTTTGTTTTGCTTGAAAGAAAGAGATGTGGGTAGAAAACAATACCTAGAGCTCATGATGGTTTTATGAAATTGGAAGCCCTTGTGTTTTTGGCAAAAGACTCTGTTGTTGTTCTCCCCTCGAGTGCTTGCTTTGCGTTTGCCCGTGCTACTTGGTATAGAAGCCATCTCGGCAACGATGCACGGGTTTGTCAATGGTCGAGGTGGTCTTGCTCTTGTGAGACGGCTGCATCACATGCAGAGATTGAATTCTCGAAGCGCCCCATGCATATACATGAACTGTGTATTGTTGGAGTTTGTGCAGCTCGATGATGCTGAGGTAAATAGACGACAGGGTTACAAAACTAGCTAGAAAAGGCAGATCAAAGGGCATAGGCGCGCTGTCAGCACTTGAGCGAGCGCGAAGAGAGGTAACAAACAAACAAAACAAACGCCAGAGAAGATGCAAAGAGGATTGGCCATGACCAAAGCCAACCTGAAAGGAGGGGAAAAAACGCCAGAGCGAAAAAGAAAATGCAAAGATCAAGCCCTCAGCCAAGTCTGGAAATAGTCGCAATTCTTTGCATTCACGGGTCCACCGTCCTCGCAAAGATTGAAGACCGGACACCTCCCGCACGGCGCCTGACTCAACCCATTTCCTTCGACATCCTCGACCGCATCTCCTGCCGCCCGTCCGGACATGATGTTCTTCATTGCCTCTGTGGCTCCAAACACACCTTTGCAAGTCCTGTAGCCATTTCCGATCTTTTCGATGCGCTCGTCAAAGACCAAGACGTCTAGCAGATTCTGCAAGTCTGATTCGGCGAGATTGCCAGAGTCTTTGAGGAAGCCGGCTTCGGTGATGAAGTGGTGGATGGCAGAGACGGTGGGGTAGTTGCGCCAGCCTGCCGGGTAGGAGATTTGGGTCTCGTAGCCGCCTGCTCTGCGGGATCTGGGGTGCGGACCTTCGATGTCTGCGGCTTCCCGTTTCCTCTTTCTGGTGGTGCCTTCGGCGTCAGGGGTGAATTCGCGCTTGATGAAGACGGTTTTCCAACTGTTTTGGGCAACAAAGTGGATGACAGCGTCGGCGGTGATGGCGATCAACTCGACGTCCAACTCGCCGTCGCTGAACCAGGGGCCGCCCGTCACGTCTTCGTTTGGACTCAGGTGGTACAGCATGTAGATCTTTTGCGCGGGGTTCTTGATGGACTTGACGGGCTTGACGAGCTTTTTGGACTCGAGCGTCTTCATGGCTTTGGTGACGGTGGTTTGGTGGATGTTTGTGCGTTGCTTGATCGTCTTGGTCCAGGTGCCGTTGGTGCCGCTGTTTTCAATCTGGTTGTAGACCATGCGTTCTTCATCGTTGAGCGTGACGATCCTGGCAGAGACTTGGTCAGCAGTCAGGCGGTGACATTGGGGCGCGGGAATCGAGACTCACTTGGAGGCGTCGTCTTTGGTGCGCAAGGCGTAGCAGATCTTGCCATCCATCTGCATCAGGCGCACCAGCTGTGAGTCCATCAAGCCTTGCAGCAGCTCCAGCAGTGCTTGTGCCGTGTCGACGACTCCCATCTTGAGCAGTTCATCTTGTCCGAAGATTTTGGCGCGGCCTTCTGGCGAGCTGAGAGCGGCAGTCGTGCAGCGCGCATACAGCTCTGAGCTTGCGTCTTCCAGCTTTGCCGCCATCGTGCGTGTGGTTGGGTGAAAGAGGTTTGAGCCAAAGGGAAGATGCCATGCGACTCTGAGCATGTGAAACTTTACCAATCTTTTGGTCGGTGCTTCTGAAGCCGACGCCCATTTTTCTTTTTTTCTCCTTTTTTCGTTTTTTCTTCTTTTTATCATTTTGGTCTTTTTTTTCTATCTTTTTCCTTTTTATTTTTTTATCTTCTTTTATCTTTTTTTTCTGTCCTGCTCATCCCACCCTGCTATGCTCTTGCAGCTCGTCACTTGTAGCTCACTGTCAGCCCTTGCAGAGGAAAGCGGTATCTTTAGACCTTCTTACAAGACTGCCTATCGGATCCAAGTATGTGTAGAAATTGTTCCATGGCTGGCAATTGTGCAAAGCATCCTCTACCACAGCGCATTTGTTGGACGGCAGATCTACCACTGAGCCATTTTGACTCTCCCTCAACCTTTCTCCATTTATGATCCCCAATAGCACAGCCCTTGAATGATTGTTTGATCACGACGAGACACAGAAGATGGAACCAAAAGTAATGTTATTCTTGCAATATACAACACAGCAAATCCACTACAACACGACTCCGCCACCAAGCTTTGAAGGAGAGATGTTTTCGAGGCACCTCTCATCACCGTCAAAAGCTTCTCACAAACCCATGTTGATCCCTCCTATGCCCATCAGGTCCTTGCTGCCCATTCGGTCCCGGAGGTGGTCCTTGCGCTTGCTGCTGCGGAGGCGGTGGTTGCTGCTGCATCGGAGGTAGTCCTTGACCAGCATGATGCACTGTCTGGTGCCATACCAATCCGCCAGGACCTGGAAGACCTGGCAACGCGAAGCTGGGTCCCCAGTGTTGCTGAGGTGCATGCTGTGGCATTGGCTGTGGTGGACCCGGCGCAGGCACTACGCCAGTAGGTGGATAAGGTGTGGTGTATCCGCCAAATTGCGGCGGATGCTGGTGATGTTGTTGTTGTTGCTGCTGCTGCTGCTGCTGTTGTTGTTGATGCTGCTGGTGATGTTGCTGTTGCTGCGCTTGTTGTTGTGCAGCAATCAATCCACCATGTTGAGCCATGTACCTGTTGTGAGCCTCCTGGGCACGATTGCGATCGGCAATTTGTTGTTCGGCTTCGCGCGCCTTGTCTTCTGCTTCCTTTGCTTTGCGACGTGCCCACCATTCAACCATACTCTTTGATCGCTTTTCGCTGCGGGGCACTTTGCGTTTAGGGTCCACAGCTGATGCGCCAGTGCCAGCTGCAGCAGCAGCGGGAGATGTGTCGGCTGATGCAGGCGTAAGGCTGTTCTCTGCGCTGGCTGCTGTATCTGGATTGACACCTCCAACGCCTGGCGAACCAACGCCCTGAGCTTTCGGTACGCGTGGTCCTTTAGGGATGCCGGCATCAGATCTCTTATGATGATTCTTGCTGCCTTTTGGTCGTCCCTTTTTCTTGCCGCTAGCTGTGAAGGATGGTCCATCTTCACTCGGCGGATCATGCTGAGAGTCATCCGCAAGTCCTGGGGTTGTGGTGCCTGTCACGGGCATATGCTCGACTACAGGACTGTTCTCGCGTGTGTCTGGGGGTACACTGCCGGCGTCTGAGCCGGATAAATCGTCTTCTGAAGCAGTCACTGAAGCCGCAGCGCTCTCTTCTCGCAGTTCCTGAAGACGCTTGCTGACCAAACCGCCGCGGCCTCCACCACGCCCACCTCTTCCTCCCCTGCCACCTCGACCACCGCGACCTCCTCTTCCCCGACCATTGGTCTTGCCTCGTTTTGCTATTGGCTCGGCTTCCGGAGTCACGCTCATAGCATCCGCACCTCTCTTTCTGCCCATTGCTTGGTCAGTCGACACGACCCCGTCATACTTGGCGACAGGTTTCCTAGCCCGTCTGCCTGTGACAATCTCTTCTGGCACGACCGCAGCAGCGGCAGAAGTCTCTTTGTTAGCTTGGCCACGGGGTTGACGCGTACGGAGCTCCCTGCCAGAGGCGTCTCTAACGACTTTCTGGGCGATGGGGTCTTGCATGCCAATTTTTTTGGCGTCAAACACGTAATCATAAAGATCAGCTTCTTTCTGATCTTCGTAGATCATGGAATCGATGGGATTGCGCTGGCCTGTCGCTGCTTTTCGAGGAATCGCGGCATGTGGAGCCGTGATCTTCTCAAGCTCAAGATATTCATCCTGCCATGCGCGCAAGGCCTTTGCCGTATTCGCAGCCAGAGCATACAGATTGTCAGTTGATCTCTGACCGGGCAGAAACTTGATGAGTGGGCCGATGAAGACGTCTGGCTGTGTCATTGGCTCGAAGAGCTTGTTGTATAGAGCCTGTGCTTCATCATCTGGCAGATTTGGGTCGTCAAACATTTCATCGGTGAACGGTGATGGTAAATCTGTATCACTGACAACGTCTTCTTCAGGAGGTAGGAGGGTAAGCTCGGGAGACGGTTCTCGAGAAGGCTGTCGAGATGCCGACTGAGCACCACCTCTTCGTCTTCGTTTGATCGTTCCTCCTCGCTTTGACAAAGTGATGCCTCGAGGCAAAGGTATGAAGTTGTTTGACACGTGATCATCATCATCCGCATCGTCATCTTTGTCAAGTTCGTCATTGTCTGATGCTGTATTGTCTCCATTGCCAGCAAAGGAATTCGTGTGAGGTCGATTGCTTCCAAAGGATGTATTTTCCTGCGAAGTGCTCACATGACCATTCAGATCTCCGTTGGACTCGCGCTTCTTGTTATCATCAGTCTGGCTCGCGGCAAGAGTACCATAGAAGATTGCCTCATGAGCACTCTCGCGACGTACTCTCCTAGCGGCACGGCGATCATTTGGACTTTTTGGTTTGTTGAAGCTTCGAGCCTGATTCTCAGCTTCGTATGTCTCGAGAATTTCTTGATCAATGCCAGAGACAGCAAAAACACGACCATTGATCCATCTCAGTGACACGGGATCTGTCTCTGCATAATTGGGGGCCTTGTGAGGAATAAAGGAGGCCATTTTGTTGGGCGACAAGTTGTAGGTTGAACGGGTGTTGCGAGATGTAGAGGGACTGATTTGGGGTGACTGAGGTTTGCTGTGAGTCCTTGTTCGCATTGTATTCCAAATAGTTGATGGCCAATTCAAAGTTTGAGAGTTTTGTTATGGCAAGCAGGGCGTCGTGTATAGCCCGAAAGAAGATTCGAACAAGCAAAGCCGACAGGATATACTTTTGACTCGATGTTAGACCTACTCAAGTCGCAAGGGACTCGAGTGATGAGTTAGAGACCAGATATAGCAGACGTGAAGGAGAAAGCAAAGAAGAATAACGAGTTAAGCGAGCAAAATTGCAAAGCAAAGTTGAAAGAGGCGACGTGCGACTGGGTAAGACAAATTCAAGACAAAAGATTGCAGAAAACCTCGAGTGGAGGCAGAGAGGGTGGCAGTACAAGTCTGCAAAGAGCAGTGATGGGATATAACACGAATGGTAGTCTTTTTTTCGAGTTGTGTGATTGATTTCCGGACTCGTAGTCGCAAGGGCTGGCCGAGCCGCCATGACCGCAGCCAATGACAGCCGGCGGCGGCTAACGGCGGGCGCTAGCCGAGTCCAAGCTAGCGGCTTTCCCCACGATTGCAGCTTGGACAATCAATCAATCGACCCTTTGTCCTGCACCTTCTTAAACAATCAATCACAATCAATCAGTCGACACTTTGTCCTGCACCTTCCTGGACAATCTGACCCTCGACCCTTTGTCCTGCACCTTCCCTCAATCCAAACAACAATGTCCAAGAAGCTCACAGACGAAGAGCTGCTCGCCCAGTTCGAGGATATCCCCTCAGCCGACACCTCTGCTCCGTCAACCTCCAAACCCACGCCGGGAGCAGTCGACGATGACGATCCACTAGCAGAGCTCAGCGCTTTGGCAGCTGCCCGCCCCGTCTCGCGTCCGCAGACACCACGTCTGTCCAGCTCCACTGCCTCTGGCACCAAGTCGAAGCCCGAACACACTCCTCAGAGCTCCGGCCCTCCCAGCGGACGTACAAGCGAAGATCGTTCAAAAGCACGCAAAAGCACCGAGAGCGCCCGTAGCTACCACCAGAGTCAGACGCCCAACGATCAGACCCAGCAACAGCAACAGCAAGAGAAGCAGCAAGAGCAGAAGGCACAATCTGGCGGAGGCGGTTGGGGCTTTGGAGGATGGGGTGCGAGCGTCTTCAGCGCCGCCAGTGCTGCTGTCAAGCAAGCAGAGGCCGCTGTCAAGGAGGTCCGCGGCAATCCTGAAGTGCTCAAGTATGCTGAGCAGCTGCGTCACAATGTCAACGTCGAGAGTTTGAAGGCTTACGGTGGTAATGTGCGCAACATGGCTCTCCCGACTTTCACCTCTCTGCTCGAGACCATTGCTCCTCCGATTGCACAGCACGAGCGTCTCGTCATCCACACCACACACGACCTTCAAGCATATCCTTCGCTCGACCCAATCATCTACGAAGTCTTCTCGCGCGTTATGCAACAAGTCGAAGGCGGCGACCTTCTTGTCATTCAGCGTGGCTCCGAGTCACGTCAGCGTGGCCGTAGCTCGTCTGAATTGGCCTACCGCGGCAACCTTCTCGGCACAGGCAGTGGCGCTTGGACTGATGGCCCTTGGTGGCGCGAGCAGTCTGGCCAACGCAGCCTTGGTGCAGTCAAAGGGTTGACCGAAGGCACCAAGCTGTGTCGAGCCAATGCTGAAGCCTACGCGACCGACTTCTTCTCTGCCCGCGGTGGTATCGAAGAAGCTGCAAAGCAAGCCACACAAACCCTCTCCGAGTCGAGCCCCGTTCGCAGCTCAGACATCTTCCTCGCCCTCCAGCCTTTGACACAATCTGCCGCGAAAGAACTCTTTGCTGCTCCACCTAAACCCAATGAACCCAAGAGCGATGTTGTCGAACCCGAAGCCGACGAAGAGACAACTCTGTTTGCTATTTACCTGCATGACCCTATCCACTCCATCTCCTTCAGCTCTCTATCCCAGTCCTTCCCCGCACAGTGGGCTCAGTGGCTGGACGCTTCCTCACCAAACCCCGAGGACCCTGAGACCTTGCCTGACAGCATCCGCGATATCATCGAGTCTGGTGGCATCGATCCTCGCGAGTGGGTTTCAGAATGGATTCAAGACACATTGACTCTTTCGATCGGTGTGGTGGCCCAGCGTTATGTCGCCAAGAGAATGGGTGTTGGCGAGGGTGGCATTGGCAAAGGCAAAGCAAGACAAAGAGCCGAGGAGACTGATGCTGCTGGAGAAGCCGCCAGGGCCATCTAGTCCGATCCATTTATTTGATATGAAAGGCGTTGGGGTAATTACGTAGGTAGCCACGACAGCAGCAGCATCGATAATGACAAGTTTTCCATTCATCATGCATGAACCCCGTCCGATGTCATTGATATCTGTCACCGCCAGGTGCCCTGGCCATTCATCCAGATCATCTATCTGAGGCATGAGTATCTTTCATCCGGCTGATAAATTGATGCCAAGAAAATGCCCAGTGATTTTGCGAGGCTCAGTCCTTAGCCAATTTGTGATAAGCAGGTCAAGCAAGCGAGACCAAGTCGACCGCAGCACCCCTGCCTACTCTCCTTCCCTATACAGATATCAAGTCGTCCATCACACCCTTGTCCACCAAGACCGCCAAGGCCCGAGTGAATGCATAGCCAGATACTTGAATACGTGCTTGAGAGAAGCGGATATCACAAGAAAATGCTATAGCACTTTTAGGAAGGTAACGAGGAACAAAGGTACAGAGGGGTAGGCGAGACATTCAGTCACCTTCTGGATGAGGTGTGGTTGCCCAGATGACCTTGCGTTTCTGCAATGCACTTCGTTCTTGGCTTTTCGGGGACGAGCGATGCTTTGGTCTTGCCTTTGTTGGTCAGAGTCGAGGTGTCGAGACTGAGAGATTCAGTCGACATGGCAAGACATGCTTGGATTACATGGAAAGAAACAACTTTGTAGGTGAAGAACGAATAGAGGATAGGCAATAAATATAAGATGTGGAACATTTAAACGGTTCATCTGATCGTGGTTTAACCAAGATTCGTTATCGCTATCCGGTGTTTCGCCGATGTCGCCATGATCGGCCAGGTACGAGCGGTCTGCAGGACAACCTTATCAAAAGCATTCTCGTGACTCTCCCAGTCACAGACCACTCACATCACACAATCTTTATAAGAGCGCTACCATTCCTTCTCGTCCGTTCTTGTCTTCTCATTGTTTCTCGTCTCACTTCTGTATCATTACTTGATTCAACAAGATGGCTATTCTTCGGGCATGTACCACTCTTGCATGCATCGCTGCCGCTGCATCGGCCAGACAACTACCAATGGTAGAGGACGACTACCCGGCACATCCTATCATATCTGCACCTGTGGCTTCCTACAACTCTACCAACTTGACCGCAATCGACTCGAAGAAGCTCCAATCAGATATTGACATCAACAACTTGGTGGCTCGTGCCAAAGATTTGGCCAAGATTGCCGAACTTGGTATTCCTGAGTACAACCACCCTACCAGAGTTATCGGCAGTGCTGGTGAGTTTCTCTCATTTCCAATCAAACACATCGACTCATGTCCATCACAGGTCATGTTGGAACCATTGAGTATATTACCTCGGAGATTAGCAAGTTGGGAGACTTTTACAATCTGTCGAACCAGAGTTTCCCTGCAGTGACTGGCAACATCTTCGAGTCCCGTTTGGTCATTGGTCAGGATGTACCCTCATCCGCGTCACCTATGAGTCTGACTCCACCCACCAAGAACCATGAGCCTGTCTATGGACAGCTTCTATTGGTACCAAACGGAGGATGCTCGGCCAGCGACTTCCCTGTCAACATGACTGGTGCTATTGCCTTGATTCGTAGGGGAACTTGCTCTTTTGGTGACAAGTCTGCAAATGCTGGCAGGGCTGGAGCTGATGCTGCTATTGTCTATAACAACGAGAATGGTTCTCTCGCCGGAACTCTTGGTTCACCGTCACCCGATCACGTCGCTACTTTTGGCATCTCGGCTGAACAAGCAGCACCTTATGTTGCAAGACTGCAAAACGGCACCAAGCTTGATTCTATTGTTTACATTGACTCCACCGTCGAGGAGATTCTGACCACCAATGTCATCGCCCAGACCACCGCTGGAGACCCTGAGAACTGCGTCATGCTTGGTGGTCACAGTGACAGCGTCAGCGAAGGCCCTGGTATCAATGACGATGGATCTGGCACCATCTCTCTCCTTGAAGTCGCTACACAACTCACGAAATACCAAGTCAACAACTGTGTTCGCTTTGCTTGGTGGGCTGCTGAAGAGGAAGGCCTCCTTGGATCAACCTACTACGCCGACCATCTTTCTGCCGAGGAAAACCAGAAGGTCCGCCTGTTCATGGACTACGATATGATGGCTTCGCCCAACTTCGCTTACCAAATCTACAATGCCACCAACGAGGCAAACCCTGTCGGCTCGGGCGAACTCCGTATCCTTTACGAAGACTGGTACAAAGAGCAGGGTCTCAACTACACCTTCATCACCTTCGACGGCAGAAGTGACTATGCAGGATTTTTGGACAACGGTATCCCCAGTGGTGGTATTGCCACTGGTGCTGAAGGCGTCAAGACCGCAGAAGAAGTCGCCTTGTTCGGCGGCAAAGCAGGAGATTGGTATGATCCTTGCTACCACCAGCTTTGCGACGACATCAACAACCTAGCTCTCGATGCTTGGGAGGTCAACACAAAGGTAAGCATAACATTCCACCGCGTTGTGAGTTTTGTGGACTAACATTGTTCTTAGCTCATCGCTCACTCCGTCGCCACCTATGCAAAGTCATTCGATGGCTTCCCTAAGCGCACGCCTAATCTTGAGGAGAGATCGACTAGCAAGTCAACTAAGAGCAAGCCTTTGTTCAAGTACAGAGGATCTGAACTTGTCATGTAGATATAACGTCTTGTTCCTCTTCTTTGCTATATGCTGTTTTAGATTTCTAGGTTCAAAAAACATTCTTCTTGCCTTTTTCAAACTGCTTGATCGAGAACACAGCAACCCTTTTGCTGTTGCCTATTCTGCCACCAGTACTGTCGTATGCTTGTTATGGCCCTATCTCTTCGCATTCAAGTTTGCGTCGTGATGTTCTGCAAATCATCTTGCAGATCATGTGTATTTCTTGATGAGCAAGCGTAAAAAGAATAAAATAAAGAGACGCACAAACGAGTCGAGCACATAGTTGACAACAATACGACGAACAGGGGAGATTTTCCAAAATCTTGATCCTCTTGAGTTGCTACATAAGAAGGAGAAAAAAGCAGTGAAACAGAAAAAAAAAGAAAAACAGAAACGAGACCTCTATCCTTTCCTGTGCGTCGCTGAGGGGGAGTTTTGTAGTGACGGGAAAAAGAGGAAGAGCTGGTGTGTTCAAGTCTCGGCAATGCATCTAGGTGAGTGACCATGATGTCCCTTCTTGCTCTTAGCCACTAGAAAAAACAAAACAGAGCGAAAAACAAAAAACCCTCTCAAGTACGAAAAAAGAAGGAAAAAAAGAAGAGAATGGAACCAAAGATAATGCGCTTAGCCAATGCATCTGCATCCAAAAAAAGATAGTTTCTGATCAGAGTGCACCACTTTGTTGTAATCAGAGACTGGGGGTTATGCCGAAAGTTGATGTTTGAACAGGAAGAGAGAAGAAAGTGCTGAAAGACTTATTTGCGGTTCTTGAATTCTTGTCAGCAAGAGTGGATAGCTGAGGAGGATGGTAGAAACAGACTTGCTCTTTTTTTTTTTTTTTTTTTTATGGCATTCTGTGCTGGTGAAAAAGAGGGTTTGGTGCGGACAGAACAGGACTATGACGAGCTTGATGAAAGAGAATGCGATGAGACTTTTTCGAGGAAAAGTCGAAGACTAAGTTTGTTGTAGAGTGCGTCGTGTCCGAGCAAGCGGGTGTGTAGTGTCGTGGAACAGACTTGATACTTGAAACAAACGGTGACAGATGGAAAAACTGTGTTGTACTCCATGTTTGAGCTTTTTGTTGTTCGACACACTTCATGATTTGTCAGAGAAGTGAGTCTGCTGTCTATCGAAGAGTGGTGGAAGTTGTTCATGGGCCAAGGGAGGTACCCGCAGCAAAGTTTTGTTGATGACGGGATCAGCCATATCCCCAATGGGGCCATGGTGTCTGTCCACAGTCGTGCCATCACCAACATAATCAGGCAGGTCAGAAACAGCGATTTAGTGGCGATAATTGCTGTTCTCGTTTTTGTTGCGAAAAGCAAGATTGGTGACCGAGGGGTTGGCAGGCTGCTGAGCAATCTGTTCTACAACGGTGTTATCGTGCATAGGAGTGGAATCAGGAATCTCGTCGTCCTCACAGTCAGGGAGCTCCTCGGGATCGTGACTGTGAGAGACGATGCCAGTACCGTTACATTCCTGACAAGTTCGCGAGTCAACCTGAGGAACGGTGTTGACGGAGAGAGGAGCTAATGGAGGAATCGGAGGGCCATACACGGCTTTGAGCGGATCGGGTTCGTTCATGTACCAGACGTCTGTTTTCCAAATGAACTCCAGAGCAATTCTGATACACAATTCGACGGTATCGTGGAATCTCTGGTCACGGACTCCAATTCTCAACTCGTCAATGTGGGACAAAACCTCGATAGCGCTATCATTTTGCTGTAGCAAAATCTGTGAGTAAAGGCCAGACAGAAGGGATTGGCCAGATGAACGACTTACTCTAGCACAGCACCAATTTAGACGGTCGCAGAAGCACAAGACACAGCGGCAGCGGTGGATGATGTGAGGATTCGTGCGGCAGCGCATGGCGATCTGCTTACCACCACTCAGGAGTTCGCAATCGTCCATGTAGCATTCGAGCTCGCCTTCTTCGAGTATAGGGAAAAAAGGGCGAGTATAGGGAAAAAAAAGGGCGAGGACCTCGCAACCTGGGCAGGGCGGCGGGCTGGCCTGGCATCGGGGGCGAGTCTTGGGGGCGGCGTGGGAGGCTGGAAAGCTACAGCGCGCGCACACAGAGACTGCTTATGCAAGGTGGTTAGAGTAAGGTGTCGTGTGTGGGTAATTAGTGCGTTGAGAAGAGATGGGTATGTTTCGATGGCTGTGGTTGTGGTTGTGCGAGTGATGATGTTTGGAGAAAGGCGGGATTTTCGACACCACTAGGCACCAGCATCGAGACCACAGCACTCATAATTCCGACTTCATCCGGAGATAATGACACACAAGATCAATACGTACAAATTTTTATCATCTAATACATCAATCTGACCATGACCCATGCACTAGACTAGACTTGCTCTTGGTCTTTACCCCTGAACGTTAGTTGTTCGTCCCTCGCTGCCCTTCCACTTAAGACCTTCCCCCTCTAACCTTAGATTATCTAACATACTCGAATGAGTTTCAAACTAGATGGGTATGCTTGTGTCATCGACCCCGTCGTCTCACTCGTGTTGATGGGGACGCAACCTGGCCACTTTGCCAACCCAGCAGGTCAGAGGAAGTAATTTTGTGACTAAACAAGGGCCAGCAACATTGAATCTAACCCAAAAGGTTTGAGATGAATGCGATGAAGACCTGGTCCTTGCTACCGCTCGTGGTCAGATTTCTTCCGGCAGTCCAGACAAGACTGGCTCATGTGGCTTCAATTTCTTCGCCTAGATCCTCTCCAGTCTCATTCTGATGATGATTTTTGCTTTGATTGAAACTTTAAGATCCATCTTAGCGTTTACGCTCGTTCGTGCAGTCTTTCTAATCTATGACGGATGACTCTGTGCATCCTGACAATCGAAGAGATGAACGCACAATACATTTACCACCCGTTTTGAATGAGCATTTGCCGTACCCAGAGTTGTATCATGTATATGGAATATCTTTATAGCTGTTGAAACGGTATCGGAACGGAGAGAGCCATTTCGGATGACAGTTATGATTTGCTTGACCAAGTCAAGCGATCGCATAGTTATTGTCTTGAGCATGAGCTCTGATTCACAACCATCCCCAATTTGACTCGAAATCTTTCTCATCGTAGCAAAATTTAGTCCTCGTTTTTCAAAGACGTGCATCGCTATCGCTGTGGATGACAGGAAAAAGCCTCGTCTCTAAGGCGCAAAGGACAGTAGAACGCAAAGCGAACGAGAACAAAGATTACAAAGACACAAGGCTACAAATCACTTTTCTCTGTTACCTCTGGATAGCGTAGGATTGTACAAAGATCTAGTATAGAGCTTTAAAAGAACAAAACATCTCTGGTGGCAGCTTCTCCAGACCTAGATATGGGTCAAGAAGTATATTTTCGTTGTGTCAGACTTGGACTTGCATACGGCATGCTTCGGACATATCAAGCCCATACTTCACAAAGTTTTGCCCTCATTATCAGCTTTGTTCTATTTCTTGACGACGAGAACGTAAAGCGCCCCCTACAGCAAGTCTAGAACCCACATTTCTCTTCATGTATAGTGGCGAGTAAACAAGGAAGTTCTTGCAGAATGTCTTGAACAGTTTTGCAAGGCCTTTCTTGTGCTCGTTCTTATGAGTCAAGCCCATCATCAACCACTTGTGTCGCCCACTGCATTGCCCGTCACTTGTTCTCCTCTGTAAAGTCTCTCAAAGACGAACCTTTCTCCAAAAAATCTCGTGCTACAACTCAAGCTATCGCCTGCATGATTTACCTCGATGAGATCAGGAGAGTTTCTGCGGTGTCGCCGACGCTGTTTTCGTCGATGCAGTTCCGTGTCTCGTGACTCAAGAGAAACGCAAGTTGAGATGGCCGTATCGTAGTTGTCAAAGATATTTTCATTCATCGTCTCCTTGATTTCGGTTGATGGTACTGGGAGAGAATTTGCTTCTAGGGAGGTCCCAGTTGATTTTGTATAATTCTTCCCTGCGAAATAATTTTGTAAAGTGAAAGAAGTCAAACTGAATTCGGCGATTCACTATGCAATGTCTTCACTTTCGAGGCTGTCAAGATGGACATATCGCGATGTGCGTATGGTCCACTGTTTGATTTATCGTTTCCTCCGTTTTCGTTGACAGTACAAGAGAAGGTCTTTTGCGCAGGGGCGTTCATGTCCGAGTTCTTGCAGTCCTGTCTTGGTAAACCATTTCACAGTTGCTGTCGCTCAGGTCGAGAAACAAGAGGCAATTGAGATTGAGCAAACAGTCAGAACGAGGTACTTTTACGGGACTGAGAAATATTTGAAAATCGAGTCTATGAAGGCGTGCTATGCCATGAGGGCAATTTTGACCTGCAAAGATATGCAAAAAACGGCATGTGTAGTGAAACTTCAAAGAAATTCAATTGTCGTAAGCGTAAAGCCACAAAGCTGGTCGTATCAAGTGCTACTGCCGATCGAACCAAGAGGGCCCCATCCCCATCAAACCTGCGATTGAGCCGATGAAGCTTTCTCAACAGCAAAAGTTCAACATTTGGTAGTGGTGCAATGCTGCGGTTTATTTCCTCGGCCTTGCATGGAGGTGGAGTACGCAATTGAGAACTGTCGAAACGGACGATTTGGGTGGGCTTTGAGTGATAGTCAGTCATGGCGACTGATAGTAGATACTGTTGACCGGCATACGTACGTTCAGAGCAACTCGAAGGACGAGTCGCTGAGGACCTCCCATTCGTCCTCGGTGGTCACCTTCTCCTGTCCCTCTTCCTCGTCTTCGTCGTCGTTGACGGCGACCTCAGTCTGGAGAGTAGAGTCCTGTTTCTCGTCGATGACGGCCTTCCGCGCGTCAGTCAGCCCTATCATGTCACAATACAGGAGTCGAAGACTCTTACCTTGGTCTTAATGTGCTGAGTAAGCACAGCGTCGCTGACCTGGAAAAGTTCGCGGAATCCAGGGCCATACTCGGGCATAGCCTCAAGGGCGCTCTTGATGTTACCAGAGTCAGTGCTGTTGCTGACATCGCGTACGAGGCGCCTCATGACGAGGGTGACGAGTTTAAAAGTCTCCTTGCCCAAGGCGAGCTCCTTTCCCACGAAGCTGCGGCATCTCTTCATAGAATCTCCAAGTTCAGGGGTAAGCTGGGAAAGTGTAAGTCAACGCTAAGATCTTGCTCTGCACCAATACACTCACCATCATACGAAGGTGCTCTGCATGAGCGTGGGATGCGATGCACAAGAAGTGCTTGCTGTCCTTGCCGGCAATACATGAGTGTCTGGCGATGCCGTTGTGCATCAGCTGCACAGCAGCTTCCATACACATGATGGCTGACATGTTGATTAGGAGTTTGGTAGATGGGGACGTAAAGAAACAGTATCTTAAGCTTGGGGACGTATGGTGGAAGGTTGTGGGTGTGGAAAGAAGATGTCTGCAGGCTAAAGTGGAGCGAGCCGGAATATTTGATCGTCGACCTGTCTTCCAGCACAACCACGTCAACCGCCTTTCCATTCTTGGCATAGTTCCATAAAGTTGATCAATAACAATGACCCATCACTTGTGCGGTCCAAAAAAGATGAGGCAACGCAAGTACAGCGGGCCAAAAGCTAAGAGACTCGCTGCTTGGATATGGCAAGAGTCTGGGTAAGAATCATAGCTGGCACTCTGTCCGATGGTTGGAAACATGATGGCAATTGAGAATCAAACGTGATATTCCGACACGAATGTGAGAGCCAGAATGTTGCGCTGTCCAAGGAGTGCTACCTCAGAATAAGAAACGACCAGCCATCTCTCCCAATCCGACATCCATCCTGACAGCCAAGTTGTTCCTCCGGCGGAACAGAAAAACAGAAGAATTTCTCTTACTTTGTTCCATAATGAGGCCATATAGCACAGTGTGAATCACCTTTTCTTGCATTATCGGTGGCATAATGTTCTGCGATACTATCCACTAAGGAATGTCCAAGAGTCGCCAGTAGCCAGCTGGATATTCTTTTTGGCGGTGAAGTCGTTGACCACACCATTCTTGTCGTGTAAAGAGAGACTGGAGGAATATTTATCGATAATCAGCGACGCAGGATTATTGTTTGATGGCTTCGGTAAGAGTTCAAAGGCGTCGAGGACAAAGCCGGCCTGCTCGAACGTCTGCGCAAGGGTCTGAGCGGCATGTATATATTCTTTTTGCCTCTTGCTTGATATCTTTCTCGATCTTGAGCAGTGACTTGCCCTCTCCTTAGACTTCCAGCTCCTTCAATTGGTAGAAGGAACAGATCTTCTTGGGCTCATTATTCAGGGTGCATGAGAACATTGTCGTGGCTTTAGTAAAGCAATGCATGAGTGGTGCGGTTTCGATACCTCCGCGAATTGCATCTGCTTGATACAGAAAACTCTGTCCCCAAGCTTGTATATACTGGCTCACATCGAAAAGCAAGAACAGATGCCACGGGGTAGAGCAATGTCTTCGGAACGGACACCGGTCTCATTGAAAGTCAGTCAGCCCAGCTCATGAGAAAAGGACATAAGCTCTCACGTGTCGATAGAGATGTCTAATGTTTCCTCTGCATGGTGCCACACTGTCCTCGGTTGCTCAAGTCCTTCTATACTGGCGATGCATTTGACTTCAGCGTGGCTCTTGATAAGGTGCATAGGGATTTGACAGTGGTTGCTGCATCATCCACAGCGCAGTACTGGACCAGTTTTTGTCGATCCCATCAGCAAGTTGCCGCATCAGTTGAAGTCAGTGCCTGGGCAATAAGGAATGTAATGCCCAGCTTCATATACGGACCGATCCTGAGTTGAGTGATGCAGAATTTAAAGAGGCAATTTTACTCCGGGTGCCCTGCTTTCTGGCGTATTACAAGTCGGGACCGATGTCTCGAATCGATCTTGCACGGGTGAATATTTCGAATTCAACAGTCTTCACCGCTCTGAAGCTTGCTTGGAGAAGTGGCAATTGCGATGTTCGTCAATGATGAGGTGATCGACCTTGTTCTGTCTTTGATGTTCTCAAAGGCGGCCAGAAGAACGACTGCAGTGATTTGATTGTGCACACGGTCGATCTCGTTCTATGCACCTGGCTGATCTCCTTTTCCGCTGCTGGTCACGCATATATAGTGTCTCTAAAGGCCCACCCGTGGATATATTTGATATTCATACGCGAACTTCGCAATCCCATTGAGGCGGAGGAGAGCATACCCACAGATACGATTTTGAGTGGTCGCAAAGGTCCTAGGGGATATAGCAGAGCCCATCTGATTCACGGGGTTTGTGGATCGGATCAGAGTCCTGTCTGCTAAAGATCTGGCTCTTTCTTCTGCAATGCTCAAACACTCGGGAAGTATCCTTGTAGTATCTCTCTGCTGATCTCTCGTTCGAGGCGAGTTGGTCTCTCTTCGATCATGTTACGCTTAGCTCACTCTCTGGACAAGTCTGCTTCTACAGCTGGTCGTTGTGTGGCGCAATGTGAATTTCGTAGCCGCCTATGCCGAGACGAGTTTTCTGAACCAGAAGTGCGACGATGTACTGCAGATAGGGCAGGCATAGGTCGATCATCATGTGTACGAGTTAAACAAGATGATATGGGCTCTCATTCTCCTCGCCGTCGTTATCAGGACATTGGCTCGTATTAAGATAGGTGACTTGGATCGCAGGAGGTGCGACGAGGAGGCCAGCGGCGAATTCAGCTCGGGCGATTGTGTGTGAATCTCGTACGCCAGAGCAAATTTTGCAGCCCTGAAAGACTCCCTATATCTCTTTAACGTCAGACCGCAAGGACGACCAAGAGGATTTGCAGCACTCAATCTTCAGATTCAGACTCTGGAAGCAGCCAAGTATGCGTGGTATATATAACATCGTGCCGTTGAGTCCACTGGTGGATCTGAGCGGCGCGGTGTTTAACATTAAGCTCATTAGTTTTCTCCATATAATGAATCCCTGTGAGGACCTGGTGGTGGTTAGGCGTGAAATAGCTCCGTTGGGAGTCATCCTACAGCGGATCAAGCGCGTCTCTGCCTCTGGTGCAGGGCCACTCTGACCTCAAGTACCTTACCACAGGCCCATCTTGATATACATTTGATAGCCAATTGTACTGGATGCGGCTCAAGGAAATGAGTCATCGCATGTTCATATCCTTCCAGCGTAATGCCCAGCCAGCCGGCGAGGGATTGCACTTGAGACGGGTCCAGAATCTTCTCCGATATCTCCTGAAACTCAGATCGTAGAGGTAGGGTACGTGTTCTACAGCTGTCATCTTCGTTCCTTCCCTGACGAAAGATGGATGAAGCAGCCGAGTTGATAGACCTTAACATTAGGGGGTGCGACTTGTCACCGATTGCGATTCTAGTGTTAAGCTTCATTATGGCAAGTTTGGGACCGTCGATGATGTAAGGACCGAAGGCGTTAGTTTTAAGGACGCGGATGGTGACTCGGCAAGCCTTGTCGTTAAAGGTAAGTGCAACGATCTACTAGTCCTCGCTAATGTATCTAGCAACGATGCCGATAAAGGTAGGGGGCAATTTACGCCCGCTTTTGTAGAGCTCGACTACGCAACCGAAGAGATCGTCGTTAGCTGTCGCGGCGCGGGCGGCTGGGGTGTCAATAGCGATTCAAGACATCATTTAAGCTACACTATGCTGTTGTGACCATATAATTAGAGCACTGAAAAGGATAGTGTCTCTGAAGAGGAATGGTTTGTCACTGATGTAATTGGTCCAAAGAAGGCACGTGGTGTTGGAAGACGGGATGCGTGCCTCCGGCGGAGTGAGGGATGTACAGCAGTTAAGAACAATGGCCCCGTCGTTCCTTGATAGTGAATAGCCCAAAGTTTTGTTTCGCGGACATTGTCAGCCCGGGGCATGACTTTGTCGCCATGCTTGTAATCGGGAGGTAGGAGGATCCTCGCGACGAACATTTTCCACTCGCTGTAGGAAGTAGTGGTATGAGACACAATTCTCGGTGAATACCGATGAACAGCAATTTCACTTCATTCAAAAAACCCACAGCTGCCTTTGGCGTTGTGATCCAAGTCTGGGTTGTTTTTGTTTGTACCAAGTAGTGCCAATCTCGTATGTACTCCACGATCTTGTTGAGCTTACAGGACTGCGAGTGCAGAGCAGCGTATACAGCACAGGGTCCTTCAGCCGATGGTTCGTGTTGCCTTCGAAGTCAGCACCACTAGGGTTTCTCGTCGTAGCTGAGTTGATCATGCGAGTATCATAAGAGCATGGACAACACCGTCGTGCTGCCCAGTCAATCTCATCCTCCACTCCGTTGCGGCTAATTTGTCATCTCTGCTGCTTGGCCATTCTGCAAGCCTCGCAGGACTTGCGTTTTTTGGGTCAGCGGTCATATTATAACGATTACCGTTGACCAACATGCTGACACTGTGCCTTTGTTCCCTTCCTGAATCCTATATAGTCGGTATGAGGATTTTGGGGCCGACTTGAAGCGAAACTCCATCTCGTCCGGGATTCTGCAATGATGTAGTCGCTTGATGGGAGCAAAAAGTGAAAATTGAAAGTGTCGACGTTGGTTTTCCTGCGCGGCTATCTCTTTGGCAGGCATGACAATATCTAGATTGCCGTGAAGCATGCTTTACCTGGATACATATATCTCCAAATTCGTAGGTTCGGGGTCCTTCGGCTATATCTGACCAAGAATTTGAGAGGTTTGCGCCTGTGATGGCGAAATCCCAATGACTTGGGAAGGTGGAAGAATGAGTTCCAGACCTCTGACGTGTAGCTCAGATATATACATCGTTCAGATATGATACAAGCATCATCTGTGCGGCTTTCTGTGGGAAATTGCAGGCTTGAGAAGATCGCCGTAACTCTTTCCAAAGAGTGAAGGTTTCTTGCGATACTTTCGCAAGCCCTCACTTTGGACAACACCGTGCTCACAAGTGGCTGATGTTGTGCATGGGGATCTGCTTGAGTATCTGACTCAAGGGAGTGCTTAGTGTCATGAGATATATGCCTATACTGGTGCTCTTGAGAGATCTCAGTCCTCTTGTATATGAGTAATCCTTGATTTTCTCAAGCGCATCCGACGCTTCTCGGCGCCTTGTCTCCCAGGTCATGCCATAAGACCCGCGATAGCCAGAGCTAGTCACGTAATATGTACCTCGTCGACGACCACGATGATGGCTCTTGCGGCTTTGTGAGTTGACTGACAAGAGGCGGCCCTCACCGTGAGAGTGTAACGGTGGCGACCTTGTTCTCGATGCCCAATAGATTGCCTGTAGAATCTATCACGTGGATCTCAGGGTTCGTGGTTCAGAAAAGTTGAAAGTAATCACGCCACATTTGCGTTTGTTAGTCGGTGTCTGTTTCAAAGATTGGGAAGTGCGGATGCACCTTTCACCAGAGTCCTATTTGAAGAAGGCTTGAGGAGTTTCTGACTGCAACGCATATCGTCCTTGGACAATAGTGTATGCTTTCTTGAGATCGAATACCAGGGACGAGTCTTCGTCAAAATTTTCACGAATATGGTCGTAGACCATTCTGCGGACCTTATGGGGCAGGTCTGCAAGTTGATACTTCTGAGAATAGAGACGCTTGAGCTCGTGAACCTTCTTGCTCCGTCCGAGATCTGTAGCGGTCCAAATGAAGCCATCGTTTGGACAGCAGCTGCTTGAAATTTGTGCTCAGTGTGGCGTTACCTTTCCTTCGGACGGGAGCGTTTCTAACGCTTTGCAGCCTCTGCCGTGATACAGGCTGATCTGAGATCTTAAAGCCATCTGTTTTGTTCTCCAAGCTTGTCTTTACCGTCTAGAGGATGTCTTTGGGGTGCTATACTTTCTCTTGCGAATGGATCGAAGAGAAAGACAATGTTCTGAAGAAAATGGCGATGACATAGTATCATCCTCGTCGTCTAAGATAATAATTGGTTGATGAGTAGCAGCATACTCCTGTTCCTGCTGAGCTCCGGCCTCGGCCTCCGCGTCCTCGTCCTCTTTGGTGAGATCCTATCGCAATCAGCAAACCATCATTTGGACGTATGATGGTGTTGATCTTGCCGCGGATTTTTCAAAGGCGATAAAGAAGTCTCGGGTAGTGCGTCGACATATATACTGAATGTTGCCCAGACCGAAAGCTTCTGATAAAGATGATCTATGGTGTTGCGGACTTCATCGTCGCTTCAGGCCCGTCTGCCCTCGAATCTGATCCTATTCAGCTCTTGAAGGCAACTTGTGTCTGAGTCTGACATCCTACGATTGCAGTGAGCATTGTGATCTTTAGCCTCCGGCCAGATGTGATCGGCGGCTTCTTCGAAGGCAGACCCGATAAGCTTGGAAGTGCCAGATGCTGGTCAACATGGGCACTGTGTCGTGTCTGTCATTCCTCAAGCAACGTTGAGATATCCAAGCGCCTCTTTAGGGGGAAGAGACATCAAGCAATGAGTTCAAGCGTCCTGGCTTCCTGATTGCCCTATGGATCCTGAAAATTTGACAAGGTCGTTTCCGAGATTACTGATATTGACCACGGCATACATGTATAGCATCTGGCAAGCAGGCCACATTATGTCTCTACTCTTTCAGCAGGGTCTGTGAAAGGACCAGCTAGGCCAAAAGTATGTTGCACACGCCCACAGTCATTGTGACGAGTGTCGTTGTTGTCTCCTGAACGTCCTGAATGAGCTCTAGTGCTACGAAAACACATCGGCCATATATATATACTGCAGAATAGCAAGTGCGAGCCTCAGATGCTCAGTGAAGTCCTCTATGGACCTTCCGTTGATAATTGTCAATTGATGCGTACACACTATAACCCGATATATAGCAAAGGGCCTGCGTAAAGGGCCTCAGCAAAAGGCCTCCGCAAAGAGCTTGTGCCCTATCAAGATTGTTGATGGTGAAAGGATCAAGGCATGGATTGCAGATCATGTTCAGCAGCGCATAATGGGGGTGTCTCTGCATTGGGAGCAAAGATCTCGCGGAATGTCTTTCAGGTCGTCTCGGCTCATTGCAAGGAAGACTTGGATGATCTCAAAACGGTGCTAGGCATGGCTTCGTACACCGTGTTGAAAGCCCCTGCGAATTGCATTTTGGCCTTCTCCAGCGCGAATTCCGTGAAGTCTGGCTTCCTGGCTCCACAAGTAAAGTGCGACTTTTGCGTGTGCAGGACACTCAGACCTCTCCCAGGTTGGTCTGCAAGATAGTTTGCGTAGATTTCAGGCTCTTTTGGACCATCATGGATAACATCGGGTATTTTTAATCATGGCATGAATACCAAAGCCTTGGAGACATCCTTTTCGACCAGTGTGTTGTCGAGCATTGACGAATCGTCGCGTCATCAAGCTGAGGCAATAGAAACAGACAGATTTCAGGCTATGTCCTCTTTCGGTAATGAGACGCAGGTTCAGCTGCCGATTGTTGAAAATGGAACGAGCGACCCACGTACAAATTTTCGACCGTTAGTCGGATTCGAGAAGACTTCTCTCCAATCTTTCCATTTGTACTCCAGTTGGTGTTGTTCGACAATAGGAGCAGCCGCAGGAAGTTGCGGACGAGCACGAGGTAACATCGCCGACCTTGCTGTGGTCTTGGACGTTCAGAGGGGGCTCGTCTGCGGAAGGGGGTGGGTTCGGAGGCTCCGGTTCTTCAGTGGCACCAGCATCAGCAGAGTCAGGGTTAGCGGCACCACAACCACCACCGCTAAACGAAATTTGTGTTTTATATAGCTACATCGCTGGGTGCTACTAACACCGTCATGATGCAGGCCTTCGTGGTCAGGCTAGACTTGCTGAGCCAGACGAACAACGGTGAGCATGAGGACAGCCTCACTCATGGCGAGGACAACGATCAGGGAGGGTCCGAGAAAGAGTAGCTCCGTCATGTGATCCAGGTGAAACATACGTGAGGGGAGATGATATAGGCGTAAGGTATGTCAAATCGATCTTGCGGATATTAGCAGCGAATATGAGATGAGAATCTTCCTTTTAAATACAAGGAAACAGGAGATCAAAAGGACCACCAGCAAGCGATAGGACCTGGATAATGGCGTCCGGGCTTGCAGCAGTTTGTACGTGACTGGTAGGGCGAGTGTCATGACCTTGTCTGAATTGCTCTAGAGGTGGGACCTGGGCGAATAATGCACGAGCCAGGCGTGCCGAGAACATCTTCCAAGATAGTCTTGACACCCAACTCAATGCCGCTGTCAAAACTCCGATTGCGGCTTCCAACTTCTAGACCGTCAACATTGTACCAGCATGAAACTCAGCAACTCCTGGTACTGGCGAAATCGAGCGGCCGTCGAGCTCTGTCGCTGTAGCTTTGTACAACCCCATACATAGAGAAAACACACATCGAAACGGTTGATGGAGACTATTGCTTGAAGGCTTTCTCGAACTTGCTCTTAGTCTGCTCTCTGAGCCAAGACAGATATTATCGCGTGGCTTACGGCGTTGATCACAATAAAATCGGAAGCAGTCGTTTGCTGTTCGGCGGTTGACTAAAGTGCAGATGCCACTCCGCGCAGACACTGAAAACGCCAAATCTCAATCAGCACTCAAGGCAACATCCAGACCAGTAGTTCCAGTTCGTGGCCGCCTTGATCTGCGGAATCAAGCTCACAGGCTTCCTCAACGAGCTTCTGAGACCTTGTCGACGAACCTTGACGGGTCTCGTTGGATCTCTTGCGCTTATAGCCGGCTGGTGCTCCGATCCAGGAATTTTATGTCTTCCATGGGATTTCTAGACTTCAGATGAAGCGTTTGGAGAACTTGCTCGGGAGCGAAAACCTTCATGTGGTTGAAGCCTTCGAATATATATATGAGAGTGTTCTCGCACTCGTTAGAACGTGGAAGAGCGTTCTTCCGCGATTTCTCTCTATCACAGAAGCGTTGTAGGGACGTTGCTTGCCTGTTTGTGATGGGGATGCCCAGATGAAGCATCACACGTACTTCTTTCTGTTGAAGCGACCGAGGGATAGCCAGGTGATCGACAGAGTGTCCTTGGTGAAGCGATCGATGATAGAGCAAATCATCATCCGCTTACATGTCAACCCCGAGTGCTTTCAATCGTTCTTCGTCGCCTCTCTTGGTGTCTCGGTCATGAACCACAAAGATCTTTGATACCTCTTCCGTGGTATTGCTGTCCACAGACGTGCACAGTATGTTGATTGGCTGGTTGAGAGTCAACTCCCTGCGAAGGGGGGGTCCGTAGCTCGACGTCGGCAAGTTTTGTGAGTACTTCCCATTACCCGTTCAGTCAGCGAGGAGCAGTTGACTGGAATATCTCGTTGTCTCATGTGGTGATCTCCTTCTCTTCTGTAAACCCTTCGCTCACGATGATTCCTTTGAAAGGTGTTCCAGACCAGGACCAATGTAGTTCTTGTCGTGGTTGTGATGCACATAGGATGTGGGAAATGGAAGGAAGACATCATGATGTAGAAGCCGCGAAATGGTTGTAGAACAATCGACGTGATTGGGTATGAGCGTGCTCAACCAAGACTGCACGCTTGCAATGTTGACACCGACGTCGCGACGTAGTGTAGACACCATCCAGTAACTCTGCTGTCTCTTTGCGTAATTCGAAGTCAAAGAGCCATTCCAGGATATTTGCCAACCGAGTCAACGTACTGACGGGTTACTGGAACCCTTCCAGACATGCAGTGGTTGGTTGCCGTTGTCCTGGGCGGAGAGCCATCTTGGCTGTCTGACGTGATGACGAATCGAGTGGGTCGATGCGTAAAATGTAACGATCTTGCGTAAAGAGATATAATTCAAAACCAGTGGAACAGCTTGAGTGAGGTTAAATCAAAGGATCCAGATGCCAGAATATGTGACGATGGAGCAAGGCTGCTCTCTTGTGGAGACAACGCAACTGTGGTGACGGGGTACGCTTGATGTCGATATTTGAGCGATCTTTCTCTCAAAACACGGCCGATGCGGATATATAAAGTATTGAGCAGAAAGATGTGAAGTAAATACAGTGATAATGAGTGAGCAGATTGAAGCAAGAATGCCCGGATCTTGGGATGAAGATATACTTCGCCGCAGCATGTCTCTGCAATACGCAGATCTTGTCCGAAGTACAAAGAGAGAAACAAGTCAGAGACCAGCAATCTCAAAGTTGTAAAGAGGCGCCGCCGTTTGCTCGCAGCTTATGTCTTTGTTCGAACACGTGAAAGCGTGAACTTTTGACTGTGATCAGAAGATGGACAAATGTCTCTTTCATCAGCGACATGGTAGTGCAGGTAGAATGCAAAGGAATGATTGGAAAACGTCTGAATGAAAGAGATATGGAATTTTGAGGACGACAGAACGGTGCAAAGAAAATAGAATCATGAGAGCAAACTTGGACTCAGCTCTGACAAACATGTGAAAGCAGTATCGGTCATGTGAAACCCATACTCGCCATGTCTGGTAAGCACTATATTAGCAAATCAACATTCAGCCAAAGATAGCTACACATGTGGATCAAAGTCTGCATCTCACCCTGTTCCCTGCCTAAGGTACTCGAAGCAATTCGTAGACACTTCCGCTCTCTTCCAGCGCTTGCTCAACCCTCTCCATAATGGCAAGCACTTTCTCTTCTTCCAATCTTCTGCCAACGACCTGAATGGCGACCGGAAGTCCAGCCATCTTGGTCGCATCATAATGTTTGTAAGCGCCTTGCGCCACGCCATTGGCATTGATTTTGAAATCCTTTGGCAGAGCGTCTTTGCTAGAATCAACTTTGGTAACAGGGACGATTCCACAAGTGTAGTCAAGGAGGTTGAACAAGAAAGTGTAGCCGCAGCTTGAAACAGCATCTTTCATCCCATCGTGAGGGACAGCAGGGGTAGCGTTGGGAGGTGTAATCATAGCGTCCATCTCACCACTTCCATCCTGATCGACGCTGTTCCACCAGTCGAACCAAACATTCTTGAAGGACTCGCGTTGGTAGACTAATTGCCAGTTCTGATATGCCGACTTTTCATTGAACGATTCGAGAAGTCGAGCCCAGACGCTATCACGGCGGATATAGCGGACATATTGAACGTAGAGCCAGCGGAAAGGAGAAGGCAGCTTCATCCAGTAAGTCAATTGCGCGGCACCTGCATCGTTCCATTCACCAGAGCTGAAGAAGCGTTTGTACGTGCGGGTTCCTTCAGCGTTGAGAAGCTGTGATGCGATTGCCAAGGCATCGAGAGGTGCATGAGGAGCAGAAGGAAGTGTGAGGTCAAAGACATCATGGCCTTGAGCTTTGAGTGCCTGAACAGTTGTTTCAAGAGCTCGAGCACAAGCAGGGGCAGGGTCAACGACGCCGTCGGTTCTCAGCACACCAATTCTAAGACGCTTTTTCTCCTTGAATTCGTCATACTTGCCTTCACGCCAAGCCAAAGGATGAACACTTTGATCATAAGTCCAAGGCTTGCATTGGATCAAGCTGCGGGTAAAGTAGACAAGATCTGACAATTTCCTGGTCATGGGCGAGAAGACACTGGGAATACCTTCTTGGCCAGGCATAGAAGTGTCGACCCCGTACTTAGGCCATCTTCCAGTAGAACAACGAAGAGAGAAGCAGCCAGAGAAATGAGCAGGCGCGCGAACTGACCCAGCTACATCACTGCCGATACCGATACGAGAGCCACCGAATGCAAGAATTGCACCTTCGCCACCAGTACTGCCTCCAGGAGAGTATTTGGCGTTGTGAGGGTTCTTGCAGCGACCCCAGACATCGTTCGTAGACTCGAAAGAAAGTAGCGTGATGGGTAAGGCGGTCTTGACAAAAGGAACAGCACCGGCATCTTTGAGCATACGCACCATGGCACCATCCTTGGCGTGGGGTTTGAAGCATTTGGACGAGTAGCCAACGGAAGCATCAAATCCACCGACAACAATAGAGTCCTTGAGTGAGACGGGAATACCAGCTAGTGGTCCTTTGAGATTGATGGATCCATCTTGAGTCCACTTTTCGGCATCTGGGAACATTATCTCTGTCAAGCAATTCGTTGCTTCCTGTGCTTTAACAGCAGCCTTGCCATAAGCTCGGAGTACATCGACGGGAGATTTGATCGAGTTTTGCACATCTTGAACAAGTTGATCGATCGGAGCATCTAGGATCGATCGCTCCTGCGAAGAGATAGGTAATCGATAAGACTGCGGCAGATTCGCTATGCGAGAGGCGCGTTCATCTTGCTTTCGCTTGCTGGAAACATGTCAACGACATCTGATTGACCGGATTATATCATCACATACCATATTTGCTGATGTTGAGAAGATCCAAGGGGCCACATGATATCTCTTTGATCCGTCCAGGCCAAAGTTACAAAACATAAGCTTGGTGTTTGGAGGACGATGGGAGTGGTGCTAACAGAACACTGGCGATTGAACAGTGTTTGAACAAGCACCAACTTGTAAGAGCAATGAGGAGCAATGAAGTTGAGGCCAGTGACCTTGAGACGTTTTTATACTGTAGCTCTTGCCCGAGACGTGAAGGCGGGGTTGGTGCGGAGGTTAGAGATGCCGCCTAGACTTGCCAGATCCGGACTGGTGCGTGATAACGGCTTATCCTTCCACATTCAGCACATCCGCCAAACAAAGGGAGAAAGTAGAGAGTGCTGATAATAGTCTCTGAACAATTATAAAGTTATGGTATAAGCAAATTTGAACGTGATAACCCATTTCTACGTGCTAATCGTAGACTACTCGTAGCATCAGTGATGCTCAACGGCTGCGGCATGCTCTCCTTCCACATCGGTCACTTTTGGATGTGCAGATAACGAACAGCCCCCAACGCCAGGCGTCTAAATGCTCAATAGAGACGAGTAAGTCAATTCCACCATGAAGGCGAAAAGACCGAGCGCCTCCTAGGCGAGTCCGGTATCTTGAAGTGCTCCTAGTTGATACCGCCAGCCTCGCCCTCGCGCTTCATTTCCCCTTGTACATCTTCAGCTTCTCTTTCTGCACGACCCTCTTCTTTTGCTTCAGCAGCAGCGCCGTCCGCCATCTCGACATCTTCCGGAGCAGGTGCGTTCACTTGGGCGGGTGCCGGGTCTGGGGGAGGTATTGCTGTAGGTCCAGCGCCGGCTTGGGCATTATCTGAGTTGGGAGCATCTGCAGGTGGTTGCGCAGCATCGTCCTCGCCCATCTCAATATCCTCGGGTTCGGCAGCAGGAGCTTGAGCAACAGTTGACGGGGCTTTTGGCGGTGATCGTGCTCGTTGAGTTCCGTTACTAGCGACCTCTTCACCAATAGCAGGTTGAACAGAATGAGGATCTTCAGAAGCCTTGGCAGCCATGATGGCGTCTCCCACAGCTGCGTTGGCGGCTTGTGCTCTGTCGACAACCATTTGGTCTGCTTGAGCAGCTGTCGGCGGTATCGTGCTATCGTTAGGGGTGGCAGCTCCTGACTCTGCAAGAGAGTCTTCAGCTAGATCGGCATACGGGTTCTTGTGGTCTGTGATTCTCGGACGGCGCGGTTCTGCCCCAGGCTGTTTCTTGACACCTAACAGAGCATCCATCTCTTCATCATCAGAATCTTCAAACTCATCGTCGCGCTCGACACGGGCATCCCATTTGCGCTCGGTGTAACGGGAGTCCGGGTTCTCATCATCGTCCTTGTCGTCAAGGCGTTGTTCTCGTTCGTCCAGATCTTCAGTGTCGCCTTCGTTGTCCGGATCGTTCTCGTTGGGCTGGACGACTAGTGGTGAGCGTGGTACATCGGTCATTTGAACACTCGGGGCGAATCGCGTGCGCGACAAGTTCTCAAAGACTTGCAGTTTGATTTTCTCGAGGTATTCGGGGCTGTTTGCGTTGTCCATGTTGGAAGGACGGACGTCCAATTCGAAGTCGGGAGAGTAGTATTCGTAGTAGTCCGTGTACGGAAGCTCAGGGCCCATTTCCTGGCCGACGAGTTGACCGGTTTCGTAGGCCCATGTGCGGGCGACGTTGCGCATGGTGTAACCACCACCTCCAAGAACAAGAGTGGGAAGGTTGAAGCTCTTGACATACTTGACACAGTTGGCGTGGCCGCGCATGGACAAGTTGAAGCAGCCAAGGCGATCACCACTCAGAGAATCACCACCGCACTGCAGGACGACAGCATCGGGTCTGAAGAATTCCATAATCTTTGCAATGATGGGCTCAAAGACGCTCTTGTATGCGACATCGTCCATGCCGTCGCGCAGAGGGAAGTTGACGGCGTAATTTTTGCCGTTTCCGACACCAATGTCGCGCAGTTCACCAGTACCGGGGAAGTACTCGCCGTACTTGTGGAAAGAGCAGGTCATGACGCGGTCGGTAGAGTAGAAGGCTTCTTCGACACCGTCACCGTGGTGAACATCGATATCGATGTAGAGAACGCGCGACTTGAATCGGAGCAGTTCAATGATGCCCAGAACAATGTCATTGATGTAACAGAAACCACTGGCTTCGCTCTTTTTTGCGTGATGCAGACCTCCAGCCCAGTTGACAGCGACGTCGCATTTCTGACGGTTCAAGCGGGCAGCGCCCTCCATGCTTCCACCAGCACTGATGCCGCAGTACTCGAACAGGCCGTCAAAGACGGGACAATCATCACCGACATTGTATTTTCCCTGCTCTTTGGCGTAGCTGTCCATGTTGTCCGGGGTGACTTTTGAAAGGAAGTCGACGTATTCGTCCGTGTGGAACTGGGTCATCTCGTACTTGGATGCGGGTTTGGCTCGCTGGAAGAGAGTCAGTGATTGATGATCAAGCAATGGGACAGCAAGGGACATGGCGCACGTAGATCTCCATCTTCTTGTACAAGCCGTAGTTCATGATCAAACTATGGGCCATTCGGATACGATGGGGCTTCATGGGATGGCCAGCGTTGTATGCGTAGTTGCCGACATCCGAGTCGTAGAAATAGGCGACCTTCTTGGGTTGAGCTCCGCCGGCGGCGCGAGGAGGGTCCAGCGGAGGGCCATACTGGGCCGAGTTGGCCATGGTAGATGTCGAGCGGAGCTGTGGGGGTCGCGGTCGATCGAGAGTATGCGGTATCAATGATCAAAGTTTGCGGATGATGTGGACGGGAAGGATGGTTACGCGACTGGGTTGCAGTGAAATGGGAGACTGTTTTTGGCGGATGAATAATTAGGATAGATCAAATGGCCGAGAGCTTCGGGGAAGGCTGCAAACAATTCAAACAAGCGAGGAAGGAGCGACCATTGGACGTGTTGTACTACCGTAGCTTCCGTGCGCAAACAATTCAAACAGGCAAGGAAGGAGCGAGCGTCGGACATCGGAGTTTGAGTGAGTGGTGGTCGTAGCTTCCGTGCATCATCTCGTCCATCATGCACAGAGTCGCCGTCCAAAGCACAAGCAGCTGCCTCCATCATCCATCTCTCTGACAATCCCATCCACCTCGTCGCCGCCCATCCATCGCCCATCCTCACCCGATCTCGCCCGATTTCTAGCCATCTGCGCACCTCAACAATAGAAGGAACGTAACACACAGCCTCACATCACCATCATGGACCGCCTTTCACGAATGCTGGCGGCCGCCCAAGGCATGGGAGGCGGTGCTGGCATGCAACAGGACGGCAACGTTGTCGACAACTCAGAAACCGTCTACATCTCCTCGCTCGCCCTTTTGAAGATGCTGCGTCATGGAAGAGCCGGTGTGCCCATGGAAGTCATGGGTCTGATGCTGGGAGAGTTTGTCGACGACTACACGGTCCGCGTTGTCGATGTCTTTGCCATGCCTCAAAGCGGTACTGGTGTCTCGGTCGAGGCTGTTGACCCTGTCTTCCAAACAAAGATGATGGACATGCTGCGCCAGACTGGCCGTCCCGAAACTGTCGTTGGCTGGTACCACTCACATCCTGGTTTCGGCTGTTGGTTGTCGAGCGTCGACATCAACACTCAACAATCCTTCGAACAGCTCACCCCTCGCGCCGTCGCCGTCGTCATCGATCCCATCCAATCCGTCAAGGGCAAGGTCGTCATTGATGCCTTCCGCCTCATCAACCCTCAGACTCTCATGCTTGGCCAGGAGCCTCGCCAGACTACTTCAAACGTCGGTCATCTCAACAAGCCCTCGATCCAAGCTCTCATTCACGGCCTCAACCGTCATTATTACAGTATTGCCGTTGGCTACTTGAAGGGTCGAGGTGGCGCGTCTGCCAGCGGCTCCTCATCAGCCGTCGCCGGTACTTCAAACGGTCAAGTCGGCGGAGAAGAAGCTATGCTCATGAACCTACACAAGAGTGTCTGGACAGAAGCCTTGACCATGCCCGACTTCAAGGCTGAGGGTGATCGTACATTGGAGAAGCTCAACAAACTCGTCAGCCTGGCAGAAGGTTACGAGAAGCGTGTCAAGGAGGAGACTGAGCTGTCCAAGGATCAACTACGCACAAGATATGTCGGCAAGGTTGATCCCAAGAAGCGTACGTTGCTTATTCATCCTCCCAGATTCCAATTGCTAACATTTCGCCAGACATCGAAACCCTCGGCCAAGATCTCCTCGAAGACAACATCGTTTCCGTGTCGCGCCAGATGATTGACAAAGAAGCTTCTGTACCGTCAGCCTGCCGCATCGAATCAGCCGACGACGACGTAGATGGCATGGCAGTTGATCAAACCGCATAGACAGCGATTGTCCATCACAGACCAAGCACCTCGGCTGCCAAAAATACTACCACCAACACAGCCTCGCCCAGAGACATGTCGTCAAGCAGCGAATCATTCGTCAACGTTTCGCATTCGGATGTGGAACACGAATGAGAAAATCGTGTATAATAGATGAACTTTGCAGGAACCACCTCGCAGAAGAAGATGCCGGAGGATTCATGACGGTCAAGATACAGGAGGTTCGGCAGGGAAACAATCAATCAATACGCGCAATGACTACAAGAAATTCATCCTCGGACTTTTCACTTCTATCTGTTCTCCGTCCTTGATTCTTCCTTTTGTCTTTTGTGCAACCAACGATGGCTTCTTGACATTGAAAGTCTTGCCTGAACCTGATTTACATGACACATTCCTGGCCTACCTTTGTCATGTCTGACTGCAAATAAGTGATGGCTACGAGAACGCCACACCTGCGTCGACGTCGGCCATGCTGCAGAGACATGGTTGAATGGTGATATCAAGGGATTTATTACAGTATGTATGCTGCAGAGGGCATCATTATCATGTGCCAACGCTTCGCAAGATTCACTTTTCAGAAGAAGACAAAGCGAGTTGGCCGGCCTGCGAAGAAAAGCCTTTTTTTCCAAAAATAAGTGATATTTCACAATCCCCAAAGCTGCCATGCGTGGCGCGGAAGAACAAAAAGAATCATATACAACTCACGCGCTACCATACCCCTGATGGCCATGCTCCCTCGTGGTCCCCTCGACATCCGCCCCAGGCATCAAAACTTCTCTGGCTTCTTCGGCCTCCTCTTCCAAACCCTCTCGTTCGATATGTCTGGATTGGTACCACACATACCCGACCAAGGCAACTCCAACCACAAACGCCACTCCCAATAACAACAAATCCACAGGCACGGGGTTGTTGTTGAAAGCATGATGCGTCAAAGCGTCCAACCCTTGAGCCGAAAAGTTGAAGAGGCCGGCGAGACAAATGATCAATCCGTAGACTTTGCCAAAAGTGGCGAAACCAAAGACTTTGGCCGAATAGTCGGATACGGCCGTGTAGTAGAGAGGACGATAGACGACAAAGAGGATGATGTTGGCATAGGCCGAAGGTGTGTTTGGCAACACGCCGAGGACGCCAATCGCCGTTGCAATGACGACCAAAAGACCGAGTGTAAAGACGGTGCTGGTGTGGTCGAGTACCAATCCGATAAATGGCACTGCCACGACGCCGCCGAGGGGTAGTGCAATGTCGAAAAAGGAATTGACGACTTCGGCTTTTTCGGCACCGAGCAGATAGGAATATTGCGTGCGGATTGTGGCGACAAAGTAGTTGATGCGTGTCATTTGAACAACCGTAAAGAGCGTGATGAGGATGAACCACGGTGTCATGACTTGCTTGAATGCAGATTGCCCGTGTAAAGCGCCCCAAACGCCACTGGTGGCTTCGACATGTTGTTGCTGTGCTTGTTGGTCTTCTGCGCCTTTGCTACCCAGCAATTCGGTGATTTCGCTAATGACGGATTCGCGACGTTCATGACGAAGAAGAGTGCGTTGTTCGTCGCTGATATCGAGGTCCGATTCGGAGTCTGAGGTTGGGTTTTCGGCTTGTTGGACTAGTTCTCCGACGGTTTTGTAGCTGTTTGAGGGCATGAGGAAGATTTGGGCGAGGAGGATTAAGGCTGGGACGATGAGATAGGCTAGGAAGAAACGTTTTGTGGTCAAGCTGCCATGCGTGGATTGGTAAATCAGACGATAGACCAAAAAGACTGCAGAGCTGGTGTCGAAAGCGCCAGTCAAGAGTGCCAGAATCGTGCCCGAGTGTTTGGGGAATGTGTTTGAGAGCTGGAAACTCGAGATGAAGATGAACGGACCACCAAGAGCGAGGAAGAAGTATCCAGGGATCCATAGGTCGACTTTCTCACGGGCGTCCCAAGCAAAAGCCAAAAGAGCAGAGCCGATGGCAAGGAGGAAGCAACCGATCATACTCGCAACCCGGGGACCATAACGATCCAGAATCGTTCCCACAGGCAAAGCGCAGACATTGGTGCTAACAGCAGCAACAGTGAACATCAAGTTGAGTCGCAACTCTTGCTCATAGCACACCCACACCCCCTCCTCGAGTTCTTTTGGCGTGCATCTATCAGCATAGACGCCTTGTTCGATCAAAACAGGTTTGATGGCTGCATATCCAAACACAACACCAGCAGCGAAAAGACAATACACGCAAGCAACAGCAACTTGTGCTATTCTCTTGGCTTTGGTGACCTCAAACGCAGCAACAGGTTCTTCATGAGCCATTTCCGGTGCCCAGCTGCCTACAGGATTAAAACTGAGTTTACGGCGTTCTGAACCAGTAGGTGAAGAAGCTCTGCCAGATATTTCATTTGAGACATTTGTGTTCCAGTGGTCTCGTAACGTCTCCATGCTGCTTCTGCGTTCGAATAGCGACATCTTTCGTCGGTAGCCTTTGAGCCCAGTCGGATTTATATGCGGTCGTGATGCGCTGACGTAATTTTTCTCGAGATGGTCGCTTCCCCGCGAAGGATGGAGGCACGCGATCAAGTTGCCAATGTTTGTCGAGTCAGTTTTTGGAGTTTCGTTCAGGCGCTTAGGAATAGAGAGAAGTAAAAGAGAAAGAAGATCGCGAAAACAAAAAAAGAAAAAGATAGACTGACTGAGGCAACTACATGTCTATTAGAAAACCTTTGACAAGGCAGAAATTTTCCGGGAAGGAGCTGAACATTGATACCAACAGAATGGTTCACCCAGTGGATAGGTTGCGATAAGCAGCGAGATGCCTTGTCTGCACTTTGAGCCAACCAATCAGGGCGTCCGGACCACGCCGAAGTTTATGGTTTGACTCGATAGAAATGCGTCGGGCTTTTCTGACTTGAACAATCAATCAAACCCATTCGTGGTTTCTATTAGGAGTCGCTGCGCCTATCTTGTTTTATGCTATCTTTATTAACCCGCCGCAATGCGAGCTCGTCGGAAACGACTGTGATGTGAATGATTTGCTATGCCGAAGGTGAAGGCGAAGGAAAAGAAAAATGGACAAACAAAAGGAAAAATGCAACATCTCCGCGCAAAGCGCCTGTCTCCGATACAACAATCTATGCGACTTTGAACAGATTTTTCTGGCCTGAAAAGGACACGAGAGTCTGGCCCCTTGGTCAGCTTCGACCTTCGGCAGTTTCTGGGGGAGTCGAATGGATGTTGAGAGATCCTATGCGGCCTCGATCTTCTTGGGAAGCAAACCCGCCCGCTTGCTCTTGAACCACAAAGTCGGCAACAAGATGCACGAGCAAGAGAACAAAATGCTGTCACCCAGAAGTTCAGTACCTCGCCCCGCTATGAAAACCGCTTGTCATCACTCACCAAAGTGCAATGCACAATCCCCAGATCGCTTTGGTCTCGAGACAATTGACTCTGGTCGTGCCAGCCCAAACATATAGACCGACACTACCTCCTTGCTTGATATTCTGGACCAGACTTTGAACCCAGTATGCAACTCCTGCTGCATTGGTCTTTCTATCAGTACTGGCAATGGCGAAACAGTTGAGCAGGCTCAATGGCTTCCCGAGCGTGACTGCTACAACGACAAAGGCGAGTAAGAGGAGACTGTCAATGGCAGTCATGATGAACAGACCCAGGTTCGCTTGAGCCATGTAGAATGGGATACTGATCAGAGTGTAAAGGGTCGCAATGCAAGTCTGACTACAGTCAGTCGTGATGGGTGGGATTCAGAGACGAAGGATACATACGACACTCAAGGTCCCGACAATCTCTTTTGGAGGTTGAAGACCGCTTCCATTGATCGCGGACACAAAGTTGGCAGTCAGGCCAACGATACCAATCATTGCAATCAGACTCAATCCTCTGACGCAAAGAAAGGTCTCGCTGAGCGGGAGAGCGCCGTAACTTGGGATAGGCATGTTGCGATTGTCGAAAGTAGGGTCGATGGAGAGAAAGGTAAGAATCCACAGAATCGGCCTGGGGATGCGGACGGTTCAAAGGTTTCGATTGAGAAGTGCGCCGCAAGCAATGCAAAAGTCAAGAACTGGCAAAAAGAGCAGGAATAAAAATCTAAAGAAAGAGATGAAAAGAGATGAAAGTCGTTGTGATTGTCGAGTTGTCTGAGACCAGGACAAAAACAGCAAAAGCAATGGTCTTAAGTACTCACCTCATCTACACAGCCTACCTTCTAATTCCTCAAGCTCAGACAGTCTCGTCACGTCTCTTGCTATTCTGGTATATTCGCCTCGAACAGAGACCCTTGCCAAAACACGCTGTCTCTTTTCAGTTGACGCTGTCTGATCCAATGATATGCTGTCTTGGCACGGCGCCTACTTGAGACGACTACGACTATTTTCTTGCTCGCGGCAACCGGACCGGTGGATTTTGCACACACTAGATCAGGAATAAGCTTTGGTCTGAATACAGAAGAGGCTGTGTATGTGTTTAAACATTGTGGTCGTCAGTGAGCACCTGAACAAATGGCTGTTTCGCGGCATGTCCCCGTCGAGGCGCTGAGCGAATGATTTTCAAGAACATGTGAAAGCAACATTCCCGTCCTGAATGAAACATGAACCAGTCAAAAACTAAGACACTCACGCCTTTCATCCTGCACCAGGCTGGGAAAAGTAGTTCTTTACTCCTGATTCGGGGTTCGGGTTGCAAAGATCAGAGGCAATTTAACACCAGGGTGACCAGTTTAACAATATCTCTTGATGCTACATGCACTGCAGAAACATTCACACTCTTCGAGATACCCATCGAGGTGAAAGTTTCCCAGTGATCAGCCCAAAAACCAATGTGAGATCTTCTCATATGCATCAAAATAGACATCGGAAGGACCTTTTTTCTCTCGGGCAATGTGGGGGCGAAAAGAGAAGAAAGATAATCACAGGCATCGAGTTTGCATTATGCAGCAATGCTACAGCGAAAAGAAGAGAGAAGAGAAAGAGAGAGAGGAAAAAAAAAAGAGAAAAGCAAGAAGCGACAGCAAAGATGGCCCCCAAAAAGCAGGCCGCCAAAAAGCACAGCAAAGAAAGGAACCCAGTTGAACCACCCCTATACCACTCCTACGCCCAACCCGAATCCTCATCGCCACAAAGCAGGAAAAAGAAAGCCATCAACAAGAACGGCAGCGAAGAGCGAAAAGGCCACCCATCTGCCATCATCGTCAATAACCAGAACTACTGCTGACAGGCCCATACGTCGTCAACGGCCACAGCCCCTCCCCGATCAGCGGCAAAGGCCCGCTAGTCGCATCTTGCAAAGGCATGACACCACTGGCATCCATGCCCGGCGGCTTCTGCCCAAGCGCAAGAAGCGCATTGGCGTTTTGAACGTCAAAGCCAGGGTAGCCAGTCCCCATCAGACCGAGCATGTCGTGGGTAAAGTGGCGCCAGGCGATTGGACCCATCATCATCTGCTGAGGTTGCTGCTGGGGGGTCAAGGCTTGAGCGGTAGTGGTTGTTGTGGCGGGAGAGGCATAGCTGTTGTTTGGTGAGGGAGAGGTGAAGGCTTGGAAGAGATTTTGTGTTGTTTGATCGTGAGGAGCCATTTGTTGTGGCACGCCCTGAGCATGTGAGTGAGTGTTTTGGTGCAAGGCGTGACCGGCGTTGTGGGCAGCAAGTTGTGCGGTGAGTTCAGACTTAATGTCGTCACCGTTGGTGTATGCATTGCTGTCCACAAAGGCAGGATAAGCAGGAGCTGAAGCGCCTGATGGATCGGGATATGCAAATCCGTTGGTCTGATAAGGTTGTTGCGCCTGCAGTGCGTTCTCATCGCCGCCGAGGTATGATGCGCCAGCAGTGGTGTCTGCAGGAGCACCATTAGGATCAGCAGGAACGTATGCTGGAGCGTAGCCTGCAGGCGCATTGTAGCCGTTGACACCGTCTTGTTGACCGTCGACAAGAGTAGGCGAAGAGCGGGCAATGTTTGCAGAGGCGACAGCAGCGCTCGCCGTCTTGGCAGCAAGGTGACGGTGGATGTTATCGATAGAAGCGTTGACAATATGACGAACAGCGTTCTGGAGCTTGTTACCGCTGCCCATCAAATGGCCGATATCACCGATGATGCTCAGCCACTGCTCCATGGTGTCCTTGAGAGCATTGAGATCGACCGAAGTGATGTGATCCTTGCGTTGGTTGTAGGCGAAGAGGGTGACGAAGATGGCCGACAACCAGACGGTGGCATTGAGCCAGGTCGTGTCAAGGGCTTTCAAGGCACGCATGCTCTGTGCAATGTGCAGCAGCTTTGCACTTGCATCAAGACAGACATCCAGGTTCTTGTTGTTGACATCGGTGTTTTGAGTGCGACAGACGGCAGGGTGGTGGACAAGAAGGTTCAACTCTTGAGCACCGAATTGGAGATACAAGGAGCAAGCTCTATCGTCCTGGGCAGTCTCTGGACCTCCGGAAAGCTCGATGGGAATGCTCTTCAAGAAGTAATCAAGATCGCGCTCGAGCTTCTGAATCGTGAGCTCATACGAGTGAGGAGGAGCGCGGACCGAGTAGATGGAAGTCTGGACCTGGATAACAAGCAGAACCCATTTGAAGTTGTGACATGCGACGCGGTAGGAGCACTTGTGCCATTCATCGATGCACGAGGCCTCGGAGCCCGTGTTGTCATCGAGGGCCTTGGGGAATTCGACGTCAAAATCTTCGAGACGCATGGCCAATGGTCGACCGAGCTTGTTGCTGATGGAGGTATGGATGACAAGAACGCTCCAGAAGACACGCTTGCGCATCTCAATCTCATGCTCGCTGACCTCGGGGTTGGTCTTTCCCCATGCACTGACTGACCTGTGCAGACCCATCTCAGCGCAGAGATTGAGAGTCAAAGTAGACATGAACCAAGCGGCGCCCGGCTTGGTGAAGTTGCGGAGATGGAGGCAGATCAAGGCAATGGCCTGGATATTTGGCAGAGTGCGCTTGGCCATCAAGTCCGGGAGGAAGCTGGCAGCGTAGCGGTAGTGGTCGGCCCATTGAGTGGGGCGGCTGTTTCTGACCGACGACTGGAAGAGCATCATGGCGATGATCATGTGCAACTGGACAGTCTCGCTGATGTCTGGCTGGTAGACTTGGTCCGAGTTGAGGCGGTCGACCATGTCGAGGACGTCGGGCTTGTGCACAATGGGAGCATGACAATTGACCGAGATAAAGTACCACTCGCAGAGGGCTTTGCACTCGCGGTACGAGGGGAACGAAGGCGGAGGCGGACGTTCTTGCGAAGACTTGAAGGCGATGCTGAGGAAGTTTTCGTACGAGGTAGGCGAGAAGGCTTCGTCGTTGTCGTTTGTGACAAAGTCGACGAGATCCAGCTCCATGCCGAACAGGGCGACCGAAGTGCCCTTGATGGGCGACAGCCATTCGTTGGCGCCGGAAATGCCGAGATAGTTGTCTCCCAGCGACGTGTTGCGGTAGTCGGGCAGGGCGGCAGTACGAGGGCGAGCCTTGGATGGGTCGAGATGGGTGTCGGCGCCGAGGATGGACGAGAGGTCAAACATCTGCTGAGGCCAGGCAAAGGCAGGCTGGCCGCCGCCGGCGACAAAGCCCATGGGCATGACTGGAGCGGGACGAGGATCGAGGCCCGAGTCTATCAGCTGCTGGCGCAAGTCGCTGATGTGCTGCTTCAGGGCCATGTTCTCGGTCTCGATGTGCTCGGTGTGGCCTCTTGACGTGGCGCGGCCGGTGATGCGATCCGTCGTCTTGCATTCGAGATTGTTGGCGATGCATGGCGAGCAGCCGCCGGGTCGGGCGTCACATCGGATCTTTCTGACCTGCGTATAGCGTCAGCGACACGGTGGGCCACGACTGGAGTGGCACATGGGCGTGACAGACCTTGCAGCGGTCGCAGGCCTGGCCGGTCCTCGACGTCGTCGTCAGCTTCTTCCTGACGGAGCGTGAAAAGTCGCCATTCTCCGACTTGTTGAGCTTGCCAGGAGGGTCGGCGGAACTGTCTTCTGAGGCACGCTTGCTGCTCATGTCGACCGTCGACGGTATTCGCCGTCAGCAACAAGCACGCGGTACAAGCCGTATTCACAGTCGAAGCTGCCCAGATGCTCGCGACAGAACAATCCTTGTCACACTCGGTCGCCGGTGCAGCGTCGGCAGTGTGTTGTTGGCTCGGCGCGTGTGATCTGATGTGTCTGCAATACGATGATGTCGCCGCTCTGACACGACATGGAATTTTCTCTCTACCACTTCACATAATCAAGCCTCTTGCCGCACGTGACCACGCACTGACCACCGACGACCCTGGCCCTTCCCTGCAGTCACCCTGCTCTACTCGACCATGCTACACATTCGCATCAACTTCTGTCTTCCTTCACTCTGCCAAATCTGCGAGCTCCATGTCAGACCAGGAAATGCCACAAATTCTGCTTCCTCAAATGCTTTTCAGCTCAACGCACTCAAGACGTCAGCTCGGTGTCGTCGATTCGACCGGTCACGAGGCTTGTTCAGTATGACTATCTTCTCACCCTCACCACGCTCAACTAGCCTGGACTGCTCGAAGAGACCATGTCTTCCAAAACCTTATCCCGTAGATTCGATGCCAGCAAGCAATGGTGGACAGAAAGCCTGCTGTATGTGTTACTATGGAGATAGATTAGCCAAAGTCGCCGGACTCATCCTCTTGTCTTGCCCTACGTAATTCAGCATTCGGCCAAGTCTTGTCAAGATGTTCATCACGATGCACGACAAGAAAGCACACCGCAACCCGTGCTGCTTTGAGAAGGAAATGGCCATGTCACTTCTTCCCTTCGGAATGCGTCTAACCTACTCGGTCCAGCCACGACATGCCCGTCACACGACGGCATTGACGAGCTCGTTCAGACTCCGAAAAACGAATTCCTCGGCTCAGCAGCTGCTTTCAAGTTATGCCAAAACTCGTTCTAACTCGGGAAGTCGCACTATCAGAGCGCACCGAGCAGCTGTCACACATCCATATCCAGGCCGCACATGCCTTCATTTCTCAGTGCCGGCGACAAAGTCACAAAAGCCGAAAAGGAGGCAAAAGAAAACCGCTTGCGCTGTCTCGGCTGGTCGTTTGTGTTCAAGGTATAGCGGCTTTTTCAGCTAAACCGGCTGCGAGGTAAGCCACGTTCAATAATGCGCGCTCGGAGTTTTGAAATCAAACAGTCCAGATGTTTGTCAGATTTCCCAGAATGTCTCTGAGCGCCACAATGGAGAGATTGGGGCCTAAAAAGGCTTGTCCGAGCAAACAAGCCTCTAGCTCGACTTGGCGGCGTTTTAGGAACGTGGTCATGCCTTGTTTTCTCTTCGGTGCTTTGGGCACTCAAGCAAGGGAGACAGGTTGAGATAAGCGCATCTTGTTTGAGGATTGTAGCGGATGAAAAGACGAGATGAGACCGCTCTTTGGACTCTCTTCCATGCCTTGTCGGTATGTGTTTCGGTCCGGTGATGAGAGTTTTGTCGGTTAGCTGTAGGAGATTGTTCGGATGCCCGGTTGCGGCTGCCCCTCCCCTTCGAAACTGGGCTGTTTTCCCGGATATGTCTCTCCGATGACGCCGAAGCGTGAAGAAATCGATGCAAGACCACGCGGCCACATCAGAACGGTTTCGAGGGGCTGGCCGCGACGACAATTGAGCCATTGATTTTTGGGGAAAGGTGCTGCATTGACTTTCCGCGTCTCTGCGCGACTTTTGTTGTTGAGATTTGAGTGGTCGTCGTTGCCCTTTTTTTTCACAGCTTTTATTTAGGCGCGCGATAAGCCCATCTTTGAACTCGTAATCCAACCCTTGTCCTTCCAACAAACAACCAGGATTACTGGTGTGGCCAAGAAGGATTTTGTCGATCACCCACCTTTTCTGGCTATTTCTCACACGACATCAAGTAGGGCTCTGCTTCACAACATCAGGCACACGATCACTTTCCCTGCTTGGTTGTTCCTTCATAAACTTCACTCTGCCGCCATCCGAGCAGCAACCTTTCGTGTCAACCTTTTTTTACGAGGACCTGGACTGTCTACCACAACACTTCGTCGACTCAATATGCGTCTCGTGAATATTCTACTGGCTGTCACGGCACTGGTAATTGGCTCTGATGCCCGTCCTATGAAGGTCCCCACAGAAAGCATCCCACGCAAGCGTGATGCAGATTTCCTCAGTGTACGAACACGCCTTACTTCTGATCACAGCGGCAAAGGAGGTGATCCCAAGGACAAATACTTTCACGAGTCGACGTTCCACCCTCACATGGATGGCCGATTCGGTGACAAGGTCTTGAGTTATGATGACCGTCGTTCCAACCTCTCTGCACTCATGCGAACCTATCTCTCTACCATGAACGACATTGGCGCAGAAACCTGGATCATGCATGGAAGTCTTCTGGGCTGGTTCTGGAACAGAAAGATCATGCCTTGGGACTCGGACGTTGATGTTCAAATGACCGAAAAGTCAATGGGGCATCTGAGCGACTACTATAACATGACTGTTCATCACTACAAGCTTCCTACCTTTCCTGAAGCTGAAGGTCGTGACTACATGCTTGAGATCAATCCTCACTGGAGAAACAGCAGCGTGACTGACAAACTCAATGTCATTGATGCTCGTTGGATTGATATGAGCAATGGCCTCTTCATCGACATTACCACTCTCCACCGCAACACAACGGCAGAGGCTCTGGGTATCAAGGGCGCCATGATGTGCAAGGACAAGCACCACTTCAACTTTGATGACATCTTCCCTCTGCGTGAGAGTGTGTTCGAGGATACCCCTGTCAAGGTTCCATACGCCTACACCGACCTCCTTGCCGAAGAGTATGGCGCAAAGTCACTGGTCAAGACTGATTTCGAGCACCACCACTTCGATCAAGAAAAGATGGAATGGATTCCTCAAACGTAAGTTCGACCTCCCCAAATCTCCTTTGTTCTTGACAGCCCACTTTATGCCAGACAAGGCAGGGGCTCATGAAAACAACAGGACGCAACAAGTTCAGGAATCAATGAATTGATTCTAACAACCTTTCTCATAGTACACCAAATTCTCTCAACGGAGCAACCGGCAATGGCAGACCGAAACACAAGGTCGCCTATGCAAAGAACGGAGGCCATCTCACAGGCGCAACAAGACCAGACAATCTCGCCGGTCCTCCACGACTCAACCGCCCGATCACTCATGCTTCGGACTTGAATCCATCATCATGAGAAAATTTGTGCATATCATATCCTTCTCGGGTTTATATTGCATGTACGCATGTTTCGACTTGTCAATTGCGCTTTTCTAGCGATGGCGTTTTTGGTGAGCTCTGGGTTTATACGTCAAGGCATTGCATCTTTTTGTTCTACACGATACCACACGACGACGATGATGACTGTACATAGCATCTTTTTTTTTTCTCCTTTGCACTTTTGTTTACTTTCTTTATATCTCGCATCTTGCAAGCGTTTTTTTTTTTTTTCTCAGGCTCGCGATAGATAGCATAAGCATCACCAAGCATCAAACTTTGTTTTTGTAGCTGCTGAAATCCGATTTGACTTCTCTTTTGCTCTGTATAAGTAAACTTTTTTTTTCTTCCAACCCGTTCTCAATCGCCGCAGTTGTAGAGTGAAAGAATGTTGTAAGTAATACAACACGCCACAAGCATCTCATAAATCAAAAAAAACAAGGCCGCGCAATCAAAGCCATGCATTCCAAAAAGGGTTCCGCGCATGCACACCATTACTCTCGATAGCATTTAGTCGTATGCCGCGTCACTTCTTTTCCATTCCATCTCGCAAAAAGGAAATCGATTTTCTGCCGACCGGACATTTTTATCGGCTTTTCTCTTTCCCTTCCTTTTTGTCCGCCATCTATTAGCTGGCCTTTGTTTCGCTCTCTCTCCACAGACAGCAGTACACTATCCCCCCATATCGGCACTTGTTTATTTTACTTTCTCTCAGATCGGGGGGTTTTTTTTTAATCTTTTCGTTGTTTTGCTACCCGTTTTTTTTTCTTTTTCTTTTTCTTTTTTTTTCTTTTTGCAAATCAATACATGGCCAGCTCTGGACTCCTCCCATGACACACATGCAGAAAAACGAAACACATATTTCCTAGAAGAAGAAGAAAAAAGGTTCTAGAAAAACCCCGTGTCTCAAAAACGTTTTTGCGTCGTGGGGTGTACTATGTAAATGTGTTTGTTCGGCATTGGGGAAAGAAAAAGTGGGATTTATTTGTGCGGGTTCATAACGGTTTTGAGGCGCTAATCAGCTGAGGGAATTAGGACAAGCACTGATAAGCCTTTTTTTAAGAGAAATTGGCAACGTGGTTGGAGGTTTAAACGGTGGAGTTATTGTTTTTTTGAATGGGGAGGCTGGATACAGCTGAGGTTTGGGTGGAGATGAGGGATTGGATCCCGTTTATCGCTATCTATTGTGTATTTTGTGGCTTGCTGAGAACAGCGCTTCCAAGAGTGTAAAAATCAGAGCAAAAGGAAACGCCTAGGAAGAAATTTCTTGCATGTTTGAACGATCAAGTGCAGAAGACGATTCCTTGTGCATTTGGTTTCTACCAAACGAATGGGCAACGGAGAAGGCATTATCAAGTTACAAAGTCAGGACAAAGGCGGCATTTTCGGACAAGAAAATTCCATGACATGTTCGTCTCCCTCAGAGTTCTCATTCTCGTATTGCCTTTTCCTGCATAACTACCTTTGAGCCCCCTCATTCATCCACCCCGTCTTCACACCCATCCTGTGCATCACCCAAGCGGCCCCTGCCCAACCAACAAAGGCGCAAAAACAGCCCCCATAACAGGCCTGGCCGCGAAATTGATCCCCTGCGGATAATCCCCCGTCTCCGTCTCATACAAATCCGTAAACGGTCTATTCGTACTGGTCTGACCGATCCAGGCAGCTATCTTGGAAATGAACAGAGATTTTGTGGATGGGGATGCAATGGAGGCGGCGAAAATCTCCCAGTCGAGTTTGGTGTAGGTGTGGCGGGTGTCTAGGGGGACTGTTGGGATGAGGGGTGTTAGTGGAATAGCAGTGGAAGAGAGGGAAAAGAGGATAGGCGCACCGCCGTATTGCATTGCTATGGTTGGGTAAAAGGCCGATTGCATCTCGTACACGCTGCGTGGTACAAGGCTCGTATTGACCCAAGTGTCGGCGAAAAGGTTGTATAAGAGACCATGGGTTTCTGGCATCCCGTATGCAAGTGTCGTGTGTGAGAGCGAGCCATTCATATACCTTGCAATACCCAACTGCTGCCATTCAGTAATGTAGTCATGAGCGATATCGGTAAAGTTGTTTGCATCATCGGTGTGGCCTGTGAGATTGGCGATGATGGCCATAGCCTCTATACCGATTATTCCTTTGAGTGCTAGATTGGTCTGGTTTGCGAGTGATCCGGCAAAGTCGTCGGTGGAGATTTGGTTGGAAGGAATCAAGGAGTCAATAATCAGGTAGTCATTCCATTGCTTGAGGATTTGGTAGTGTGAATTAAGGTAGTCGTTGCCTCCACTAATCTTCTGAGCTACGGCCAGAGCCATGATGATCATGTTGCCGCATTCTTCGAGCGGTTGATTCTCTGCATTGCCGTCGTTATGGCCGGTGGCATTGGGGAACACTCCTAGGTCGTGAATCGCATATGCTGCAGGCCAATTTCCGGCTTCTTGGTTGATAAACAGCGGTTCTAGGAGTAAGCGGCCTAGATCAGGGTTAAAGTAAAGGAATATCGGGAAAGCGGGAAAGATGACATCCACTGTCTGCATATCACCATTACTGCTGATCTCCTTCATGAACAGGTGGTAAGAGCCTTGAGTGCCGGCAAGCTGCGTAGTAGCAAAGACTTGACGAACAGCGAGGCTGGTGATGGTTAGGTAATCTTGTCCTGCATTTGCTAGCGAGTCTGTGGCGACTTTGCTATCGATACTGTTCGCACGCGCCTGGGCTTTAGCCCAGTCATCATAGAAGAATGAGACTAGGTCAAGCTCGCCAGGGAAGTAGCTGGTCCATAGTGGTGGCAGCTGTTCTACCTTGTTGGTATCGTACTCGAATTGGATGGCCTCTTTCTGTGCAAGGGTGAGTGTGAACAATGCTGACTGAGGAGTGCTTCCAACAGTCCCTAGATCAAGGGCAAAAGCGAAAATTGGCCATTGGTTACTGATCGCTCTGAAATTTGTATTGAGCTCATTGTCCAATGTGCCGTTGTTTATAAAAGCACCACGCACGGCTGTGTCGACACCGCCGTTCGAGTGAGTCAAGTCGCCATGCCTGCAGGCATAGATCCATTCGCCCCAACTTGCCTGGTCCGAGTTCTCGACGAAAACCTGCTGTTCTTGGCGGTGGAAGCGATGATATGCAATGCCAGTTGAGGTTGCCGAGGTAGAGGGAGAAGATGCCACATTCTCGGATGGAAGACTGGCTGTAGTCGAAAGATTCGAAGAAATGGTCGGAGAAGCTAGGACTGTCAGTGTCTGCATCGTCAAATAGGTATTCTCTGGTTTATCACGTTTCGCAGGGGTTGATCCAATAGTGCCAAAGTCCCACTCTGCAATGGCGGACCGGTCTCCAGATGCCCATTCTGCAGATACATCTGAATATAGTTGAACAGTGTGATCGGCGCCATCGATGGAGAAAACCTCGACATTCATGTATGAAGCTGGGATAGATTGTCGTCTCAGATCCGTAGGCTCAACAGGTGACAAGAAAGTCACGTTGATTCCAATCTTTCCGTCGACAGCTAGAGAGAAGACTGATTTGGTGGAAGTATACTCAAAGCTGTTTTGCGTGGCCACTGCAGGGCCGCTGGGTGCACCCATCCAGGTTACAGCGGCTCCTCCATCGACCTTGATGAGGCCTGTTCTCGTTAATCTTGCTACCCAAAGCCCAGATGAATCACCTCACCAGTCCAGCCAGTAATCTGGCCGCTATCAAGTATCAGCAGGGTCAGTGTCAGTGTAGTCGAGAGTCACCTACGCCCAGAACTTTGGCCATTGACCCGCTAGCTGATATGTGTCAGTAACTATTCCGATCCACTACCAAGCTTGACTTACATATCCGCCGTTTCCCCCGTCACTCCCTGCCTGCTGCCATGTATTGAGATACGGATTCGAGACCGCAAGAGGTATAGCTGGCGGCCTTGTAGGTGAAAAGGACGACTGTGCTAAGACTGCTGATGCAAGCAGAGACAAATATGCTAGAGCCAACATGCTGTGCAGATGGAGAGATGGAGATGCAAAGTGATAGAAGATAAAATTTTCGGCATGAATACAAAAGTCTTTTTGAACTCACCGCTTCTACCAGACTAACATAATGGCAGATGAGTGTAGAAGATCGGCACAGGACATGATCAGGAGCATGCGGAATGTAGCATCCAATCAACCTTTGCATACTCAACGGTCATACTTACATATGTGTTGTCATCTGGTGTTGCTGTCGTGTGTAGCTGCCAAGCTAGTCCGCTTACCTTGGTAGAGTAACGCTGAAATGTTGACAATGGATTTGCTCATGTGATAGCCCTTTCACAGGTCCCAGCAGTCGATGTACAGAGCGCAGTCCCTCCTGTGAGGTTGCATCTGATTGATTGTCTAAGAAACTGTAAAGTCTCGGACGAGCGCTTCCATCAGAGGGGTAGAGCTTGTCCTGATTTGGCGGTGTCAAGTGCCAAGCAATGGCATTTTGTTAGGAATGAGGTGCCATTTCGTCCTGAAGCACTTTAATTTCGCAATGAATGACTTGAGTCAGGAGCTCAAACTTATAGTCATATGAGTGCAATGGCTAAATGGCAGCGAATCAGAGTTTGGAATGATCGACGACATGGCAGAAATACTCTCGAGCGGAGTAGCTAGCATGCATAAAGACATGTGATTAGAAGAGAATCAACGATAGGTGATCGACAGCAAAGGCTTTCGTGACGATTGCTCTCCGATGTTGCACTGCAGCGCGCCATTGTGAATGTATCTTGGAGGTTCAAGTTGAAGATTGGTGTCGACAAGGGAACAGACGTCTTGGATGTCTCGGAGCTAAGAGCTTTGTAGTTGGACAGGGTCACAAGAAGCTTGGAACTCAGAGCTCTGGTCAAGACTTCTGGCCAGACAAGGCTTGGTTGCTCTAAGCACAAACAGAAGCATCAATCTGCAGAGCCGTTGTCCTCACCACACATATTCGAACAAAGTCACATCATGACGAGCCGCGGAGAGCTGCAGTATCCTGAACATGATCGCGTGTTCCTGGAGCCCTATCTTCCCGCGCCGGAACGTCGTGTGCAGAGTGCAGACGTGCCGTTCGTCACGCTCACTTTTGCAACATCACTGGATTCTGCCTTGTCTCTGGCGCCTGGTGTTCAAACAGCATTATCAGGTCCACAATCAAAAGCCATGACTCACTATCTCCGCTGCAGACACGATGCGATCATGATTGGTGTTGGTACAGCGATCGCTGACAACCCAAGCCTGAATTGCAGAATCCAAGGTGTCGGCGGTTACGGGGGTGAAGGCTTGATTGGACAGCCAAGACCTGTTGTTGTCGACCCCCAGGGAAGATGGAAGCTCACGTCTGAGACGAAAATCCTGAATCTTGCCAGAGAAGGACGTGGTAAAGCACCCTGGATCCTGACCGCGAAAAGGCCGGATCCCGAGAATGCCAAATTGCTAGAGGAAGTGGGTGGATGTTACATTGTCCTCGAATCAAGTTCTCATGCATCAAACAAGTCAGAAATGACTTGGCTCGATATGCTGCGCGCTGTCCGCAATAAAGGTGTTCAGAGCATCATGATTGAAGGCGGTGGTGTGATCATCAACTCTCTGCTATCGTCGGAGAATACTGGACTGATTGACTCCGTGATTGTCACAATCGCTCCCACCTGGCTAGGTCAAGGTGGCGTGGTAGTGTCTCCTCCCAGAACAGAAGGTAGCAGCTTGCCAGTTGCTCGCCTCAGACAAACAAAATGGCAGCAGTTGGGCGACGATGTGGTTTTGTGTGGCATTCTAAACACGTGAAAACATCAAAAATAATCCGTTAATGGAAAAAGTCTTTCTCATGCTTCTAAAATACAGTCTTTTCTTTCCACCATGCGATTGAATATAAACTACTGAAACTGAAGAACGCCATGCTCGACCCAAAAGCTTCCAAAAACACCTCAATCCATGATCAATCCTTATCTCGTCAATCCCCCATCGGCATCTAAGCCAAATTATCAGACCTATCAACCCACACATCCTCCAACTCTGCAAAATTCTGGAAATGCACCGGTCGATGCACATCATCATAGAAACGTTTCGGTACACCAACATCGACATAAATCCGTCCCTTCTCCTTATCGCCAAAGCCCGAGCCCATGAAGCTCCAATTCCAACGCTCGTCATCAGGGACAAAGAACATGCCTCTAATGCGATCGGAGAGAAGCAACTGAGATTTTTCGCCAAAGCCAGCAGAAGGGTTGAAGCCAGATGGTTGGTCGGAAGACATGTCTTTGTTCTCGGCGCCCCAGGTGTAACCGGATGGAGTGAGTGACCAGGCGGATAAAGAGACAGAGCCAGGGGTGAAGGAGACGGTCATGGTGACCGTTTTCTTGTCCCAGGTAGCGTGTTGGTTCATCAAGCGAGCGTGCTGGGTGACGTCTTGGGCGGTCATATAGCTGGTTTCATTGCCGGCACTCGTGTGGATCCAGCCAAGGGGTTCGAGGGAGCTAAGGATGTCGTTCTCGGGTAGGTTGCGAGGGAGTTGGATGTCGCGGGTGTTGCCGACTTGAGGGACCATGACGATGGCCTTGACTTCCTTGATTTGCTTGTTGTCGGGTGGTGAGGAACCGTAGAGGTAGCCGGCGACTTGAACGCGGAGGTCGGCGATGGTGATGAAGCGCTTGAGGATGTTCTTGGGCATGATGTAGGTAAAGTGCTCCTCATCATCGCGAATGTCCTCAGACGATATATAGATGTTGTTGGCGCGAGTACGAAGGTTAGATGTGGCAATCGCACGCGTCCTCCATTCAGTCTTTGAGGCGAAAGTCTGCTGCTCGAACTGAGAAGTGGTAGTGACAACAATGTCTTCACCATTCACGTTTTGAGTCTTGGTGGTAACAGCAGTGAGCTGAGCCTGTTCCTCTTGCTGCTTCTCAATCTCGGCAGCCTGTTGTCTCTGCATACTGGGGGCGCTGATCTCCATACCCAGAATGATATCTCTGACTTCGCTCTGAGTAAGAGAAGAGACGTTGACGTTGTTCTTCTTGCCATAGTCGTTCAAGATCAGATCACGCAGTTGTGTCTCGACCTTGATCCAGTCATCGTCGGACAAGGTAGGCCAGATGTGGTGCTCTTGAGTAATGACAGTCTTGTCAGGGCGGAGTAACAACTTGGTCTTATCTTGGTTGACGTGCAGAGCACGCAGAATCAGAATGAGACGCGAGAAGGCAGTGTACGATGAAATGGACTTTAGCCACTCGTCGTACAGGTTGAAAAGAACCATCTGTGGTTCGGTGGCACGCAGGATCATGTCTCCAAGTTTTTCAACCTTCATAGCGGCTTGGAATGGCAATTGCAATTCTGAAGCACGGATGGAGATGTTGGGGAAGTCGAGCAAGTGAACTTCGAGAGGATCAAGCAGACCCTTTCTAGTGACGATGAGCTGCTTGGGTTGTTCTTCCACAGGAAGCGAACGAATCAGAGCTGCAACTTCTTCGGCAGTTTTCCATTTCGCCAATTGACCGAGACGCTTCTGACCGGCCCATACACTGGTGTGAATAATCTTCAAGAACAATTGACCAGTTCTTGGGTTGAAGATGAAGATAGCACCGTTGATAGGCTTGGTGGTCAAGTTACCTTCAAAGGTCTTGTGAATGGTGACACGATAGACGTTAGTGTCATCAATGAAGAGTTGAATCTGGTTGCTGAACAGCTCGGAGTAGTTCTGAGAGTTGAGGAACTCCTGGTTGCTTTCAGAAGCGTAGAGCTGAAGACCCTTGCGAATACGCTCACGGAGAACGTAGAGCGCAGGGTTGGCCTTCATGACCTTGGCCATAGCCTGCTGCACAAGCTGCTTGAGGCCAGGGAAGTACTGACCATAAGCCGAATACAAGTTGTAGGCTAAGTCGATACCGATCATGACACCAGTGGCAGATGGGTAAATACTCATGCTGTCCGAAGTGTAGTCGAGGTATTTGGCACGAACGTAACGCTCAATGTCGTGTGAGTCGTAATCACCGTAACGAAGCTGGACATCGACCCAGAACTTGTTGGTGGTAGTTTGACCCATGTTATCTTTCGTGTCGTAGAGCAGACTTGGTGTGCTAACACTCCACTTGTGACTGGCGAAGAGGAGAATATCGGCACAAGATGAGTTCATCTTGTAACTCTTTCTGGGATGGATGGTCTCTTTCTGGACGGTTTCAATACCAAGAGCCTCAAGCTCCTGATCAAAGACTTGACACAGATCCATGACGACAGATTCACTGAAGATTTGTTAGCTCAAGTCAGAAGATTAGAGACAGAATTTGTACTTACTGGATCTTTTGCCACAAATGGGCACGGAAGATCTGGATGAGCGAGATCTTCAGCGTGGGAATCTTACCGTGCAAGAAAATGCCGGTCAAATCAAGTTGAACCTGGAAACCGACATAGACGTTGGCACGATTGATCTGTGAGAAACACAAGTTAGCAAAACTGCAAAAAGTCATCTCCGGGAATCATGTGCCGACATGTACATCTATCGCATTGCACAATTAAATTCAATCGTGAGAAGGGGCCATTGAGAGCGCGCAAAGTCGGCTCCCAACAGACGCATCTTTTGTGAAAATTGTTTTTGCATTGCGATAGGCACTTGGAATATCCGCCACAGATTGAGTGGCATGATAGGATAGCAGATGAGGCATGGAAAGGGTACTTACTGTTGGCGACCACCACAAAGTGAAGCGGCGGTTAGGAATTTGGTTAAGACCGGATCTTTGAGCGTTCGTCAACTTCTTGAATTTCATGGATTCTTCGAACCCCGAGGCGCGCTCCCAGAAAAGACCTTCCCAAGATGGGAAAGCAGTTGCCTTGAAAAGTGTATGCTCAAGAATTGTCTCAACACCACCGAGGGCCTGGATGACATCGGTTCTGTACGCATTCAGGTTCCAGAGCTTACCATCGTGGCGTTGGGATGTCCACCAGAAGGGATTGCTCTTCATCTGCTGGTAGATCTTGAACTCTGTACGTGCTCTGAAACCCTTGTCGAAGCTGAGCGTGCTTCTGTCTTTCTGGAAAAGCGTGTTGATACGAGGTAAACCACGATCCCAGCTATCTTCGAGATCCTCAAGAGTGAGACGGCGGTTTTGTTGCTGAGCTTCCAGACGCTTCTGCGAATACTCAGTCCAGACACGCTGAGAGTCGACAAACTCAGCCTCCCAAGGAATGATATATCTGAAGATATTGGGAATCAGAGTCTCCTCATCGTGAGACATGCCAGCACGGTAGTGCGTGACACCAGTGTCAGTCTGCTTAGACCAACGCTTGTCACTGGCAGGAATCAAAATATGACTTCCCGAGATCATACCCAAACCACCCAGCTCCTTGGGCGTGTAAAAGACAGCCGGAGGGAAACGACTAGGCATTTTCGAGTTCAAACCAATCTTGACGCGAGTTTGAATCTTGGTCTCGCACTTGACGATAGTATCAAGCAAATTGACAGTGCTGACAGCAGCTTCACGGTAGTATGTGAACAATGCGATCAATGCTGTGTTCCACTTGTTGGCGATCTTGGTGAAAGTTGTGGAACCAGAAGACATCAGAATCTGGCGGATACGGTTGTTGAATTTGGCGATGTCCTCCTCGGTGACTTGCAAGAAAGCGTGGGCTGTTCTCTCCTTGGTCGAATTGTCGACCAGAGACCAGACACTGTCCTTGGTAGGGAACTCCTCATTCTGGTTGCGAATCTTGGGCAGGATACGAACCTCGAAACCGCACATGGAGAAGAGAAGGTTGGGATTGTCTCTACTGTAGACCGATGCAAAGGTGTCATCCCACTCGATGGTGGTTACTGATCTTGGCAGACGGTTCTTCATGTCCCAGAAGACAGCTCTGCCCAGGTTGACATCATGTCGCATCAATCTCATGCGAGAGTCGCGAGGCCAGCACTTCTTGTTCTTGTAGCCGATGACGTTCTCGAAGTTCGGATCAGGCTGTTCGGTAAGGAAGCGCTGGATTAAATCGCGAGACTCATCTGCAGTGAAACGGAAGAAGACCCAGATTCTGTCGACATATCTTGTGTAGAGACGAATAGGGTGCCTCGTCTCGGCAGCACGATCTCTAAACTGAAGGAAGTCGTTCGGTGCGTTGACAGGACCTGCGAGCTCACTGGCGCGCTGCAGACCAAGCAACAACAGATCGATGACCAGACCGTAGTACTGGAAGACAAAGGCTGAGAATTGTAGACCACGAACCATACCATAGCTGTTGGTATGGTTCATGTCTTTGTAATTGAGCTGAACGTTGTTCTTCGATGAAATGTAATCTGCCAAGTTGTGGTCCATGATCAAGCGCAAGAGACGGTTGAGAAGTGTCAAATCGATCTTCTCGTAGACCTTGGACAATTGAGTCTCAATCATGACGTTGCATTCTCCGTCAGCAGTCTCCCAAACCTTGTCCAAGTTGTTGATTCCTTGGGCCCACTTGTAAGTGAGAAGAGGAGGCACCTCAGAGTCCGAAGGCTTGATCCAGGCAGGGAAGAGATGTCTTTGATCTGCTTGGTACCAGAGATACTGATCGAGGTAAGCATCTGTAATCTTCTCGATGGGCTCAATGTCGTAGACAGGGTTGATGGTCGAGTAGTTGTCGTTCATGTCAATACCAACTTCCTTGAAAGCACGCTGGGTGAGCAAGAAGCGCTTGATACGTGCAAGAGTGGTTCCGGGTGAATCGTAAGCCTGTTCAATCAGAGCCAGTTCCTCTCGCTGACTCTGATTGAGACGTCCCTTGACTGAGTATGCTTCGCGCAGACGTTCAAGGGCAAGGATCAAGATCTTGGTATCGTGCTTGTATGAGACACTGGGGAACGGGATGGGCTGGAACTTCCTCGACTCAAGCCAGTGGACAGTGGTTGTGTAGATAGCGACAGCCTCCTCGGATGAAACATAAGGACCGTCCTTCATGTAGTTGTGCTGGCGTTCCTGCTCAGCCTTCAACCACAGACGGGTCAAACGACCGAGGTTCTTCTTAGCCACAGTCTTGTCGACAGTTGCACCCCTTCGAATACGCTCACGGTTGTAGTGAGCGACCGAGATCCACCAGTCAGCCTTGCTCTTGACGTAGCGCAAAATGATGTTTTCGATGGGTGCAGGAAGACCAGGAACCTTCCATGGGATGTTGGACTTCCAGCATCTCCAGGCTTCTGACAAATGTGAGAGAACAAGGTTGACTTTGTTCTGCTTGATACCTTCGGGCATCATATCCATCAAATCGGCCATGACCGAAGCACGCAACTCAAGGTCGAAGTGAGATTCGACTCTCTGCTTGGTAACAGTCTTTGCGACGCCCTTGCTGTGACGACCTTCGAACTGTCTCGAAAGCAGGTTGCCCAACCAGCGCTCAAGAAGAGGAATAATACCTCTCATGAAGAAGAGCCAAACCCTCCAGGCGGGGGCCCAGAAACCACAACCAGGACCTTTGCCGACTGGACCGGAGTTGAATCTGTAGTAAATCAAATGCTTCAAATCTTTGCAAGTACGAATCTGGTGCATAAGCTTGTACTTGTAACGGTACATACCAGTGAGTTGACCAACGTGGTTGAAAGCATACAAAATACCGTCAGCAAGCTGGAAGGCATCGATGTTGCCAAGTCTGTACTGGACTTGTGCGTCAACAATGAGCTTGGTCAGGCGAAGGATTTCACGCATCAAGTGGAAAGCGTTACCAAAGCGCGACTTCTTGCGCTCCTTTGTGGTCAAAGTCTTGATCGGCTTCAGGTTGAAGTTGTAATCAAGATGAAGATATGTCAAGTTCTTGCGATGAATGAGAAGATTGAGCATGTTGAAGCCCTGTCTGCAGACTTGAAGACCTGCCTCAACCCAATCAATGGTGGTCTGCTGGAAGAACTTTGTCTGCTTAAGAGTGCTCATCAAGTTTTGCCTGTTCTGGGCCTTTGGCGGCTTCTTGTGCAGCTCATTAAGCACGTAACTCTTGAGCAACTTCTGATAGGAGACTCGGACCTTGACGGGCTGACCGCCGGGAACGTGCTCAAGGTACCATTGCTTGACGAGAGGCACATCCTCAGCACGTACCATTGTGCCTGAGCGACGGTCGAAGGGGTAAGGTGCCCACCAAAGCTGGATGGCAGCGGCAGTGTCATCGTTGTAAAGATCTTCGTCTGACAAGAAAGGCTCAATCTCACCAGGCATCTCGAACTCATCGTCCTCATTGTTGCCAGCGCCGAAGATCTCATCCTCGTGACTGACGGTCAAATTCTTGGGCGCTACGGCTCTTGAAGAGATGGGGTTAATGACGGGGTCGAAGTAGAAGGCGGGAAGACTGGGATCTGTCGTCCTTTGGTAGACAGTCTGAGGATGTGAGTATGTGCTGAGCTTGACACTACGAGGGAGGGAGTTGTAGAGGAAAGGGAAGTCGACACGGTATTCTGTCTTGATAGGAGCACGGAAAATGATGCGGTCAATGGCATTGAACTCGCCAAAGTCCTCATCGTTCGGGTCGATATCCTTGTACAGAGGCTCGAAGCGAGGACCACCAGGAATAGCAACATTGAGAGCCTTGGCCGTCTGGAAACTGGGAAGGTCGAAAAGATGGAAGTAGTTCTTGTCGACCAGATCGCTAAGCAGGGGAGTGCTCATACGGTGAAGAGCAGCCATCTGCGGTAGTGATAGGTTCCATTTCTTGTAGCTGGGGCCGTTGACATGTGAAGTATCCAAAAGCGGGCGCGGGTCGTAGAACCACTCGTAGATGGCGGCATCGTCGTCCTCGTCGAGTTCCAGCTGAATGGGCTCAAGCGGCTCGACATCTTCGATGTTCTCAGACCATGAGAGTGGCGGTTCTTCGTCATCGAAAGGAGGGAAACGCATGCGCTTGAAGTGTCTTCTGTCACTCTTCTCTCTTCTCATAGCAACCCACATGGACGCCCATTGTGCATGGAAGACGGGCTCGATGACGCGGGGAATCTCATTGACCAGTGTCAAGCATCCGTTGACGTGGTAGAGAACCTTGACTTCGCGCACGCTCTCCCATGGCATGGGCATGTTTTCCAGCAGCTTCAAGACGGCATGCGGCATGAATTTGAGAGCACCCAAGTAACTTCTCTTGTCGGCACTGAACTTTTTCTGCGAAACATCTCCAATGTCCTTGACAATCTTTCGCAAATGCTCAGGCGGCATATCAGCCTTCTGTGTCTCGACAAAACCTCCACGTCTCTTTTCTCCGAAGCGCTGTCTCTGCATGCGCAACCATTTCTGCTTCTTGTCGGCAAATTTGGCGATTTGAGGGTCGACTTGGGGTCTGTAGCCCGGCGGAGGCGGGGCGAGAGCGCCAGGAGGAGCGGCTCCGGGTGGTGGTGGGGGAGGCGCATCCCAGCCTGGAGGCGGCGGCGGCGGCGGTGGTGCAGACATGATGAGTAGATGGTCGCGGCGATGGGGTTGGTGATCTAATCACGGCAGCTGGGTGCTGCTTCCCCGACCGCGGTGTCTTTGAGATGGCGTCCTGAGATGGAAGAATCCGTAGCGAAGGGAATGGAGATGCGGGCGCGCCGACACGTCGGTATGGAAGGTCGTCTTGTGTCAATCAAGGGCGCCGTGATGGCAGTAGCTTCGAGCTGCGTGAGTGTGCAAAAGTCGTGGCAACCGCGACTTGACGCTCTGGAGCTGCGAAGCTTGGCGCCGGTCGGATAAACGCCGGGACTTGCCGCGAAGCCGAACGCCGAGCGCACACGCTGCAACGCCAGGCTGGATTTTTGCACCTGCTGGTTTGACCTGACAGACGAGCCGACAATTCATCACCCAGCGACACCTCAACACCGTCAAGATGCCCTCCAACAGACTCACCTACGTACGTCCTATCGACATGCTGTCACCCATCCTTTCGCCATACTGACTTTGCTCGCAGCGCCGTAGACAAGCGTAAGTCGAATTCGCAATTTTGCACATGCCTACACGACACGATCCCACTCCGAACGACAACTCCAAACACCTCTATCCGATCGCTCTTCACTTGTCGAAAAATCGCGCATTCTTTCAACTGCTCTGTCGGGAAACAGACGCGCTGACGTGGTCCGCTTCCAGCTACAACACTCGTTCCAACAAGGTCCGAGTTATCAAGACCCCCGGTGGCGAGCTCCGTTACCTTCACATCAAGAAGAATGGCACTGCCCCCAAGTGCGGTGACTGTGGTTCCAAGCTTGCAGGCGTAAGTCGACTTTTGCTGTCCAAGAGATTCTCGAACGCACACCTCATCAACCGATACACCTGGGCTATACCCAACAAACCAATCTGAACTTGGACAACCTCTCTCGATATCTCATCCAATACACCTCGACGAATCTCTTGGACAAGACCGCAATCAAACAACAAACTAACCCTGATCCCTTCAGGTCCCCGCTCTCCGTCCCCGCGAGTACGCCACCATCTCCCGCCCCAAGAAGACCGTCCAGCGTGCCTACGGTGGTTCCCGTTGCGCCAACTGCGTCAAGGACCGCGTCGTCCGCGCCTTCTTGATCGAGGAGCAGAAGATCGTCAAGAAGGTTCTCAAGGAGAACTCGGCCCGCCGCTAAACGATTCCCCCCTTGTTCTTTTTGAAATGAAAAATCTTTTCTTCGGTTGAATGCTGGCGCAAAGTTTCGATGGACTACGATCGATTTGTGACTTGAGAAAAGGCAAAAATGCATGTGGAGATTTAAAAATGGGCTCGGCGTCTAGTCCACGCTTTCTTGCTCTGGCTGAGGACCCCCTTTGACATTATCCGTCGTCGGGGTCCCAGGGACGGTCGGAGGGCAGAAAAGGTCATGTTAGCATGCGATGAATCAAAAACTCGTTCAAATCGATGGTCAAGCCATACATCCCAGTCGCTGCATGTCTTTATTTCACGGCATTCCACGATTGCTGCGTTTGCTACGGAGCAACTCACCGGATACAGCGATACCAACACAAACTGCACTCGCGATTCATCAAGTGTAATCGTGTCTCGGTTCTACCGATACCTCATATGCCTATTTAAGGCGCAGACTAACCAGAGAAGATCAAATTTGAGGTTTCGGTATACGCTTGTACTTCAGCTGTTGCACCGCCATACCAACGAAGCAACAGCGCATCCACTCGAGGCGCAGGTGGCTCATCAGAGACGGTTCGCCCGAGCTCTGGACCAAGCATTAACCTTCTCACGAAATGCTACAAGTGAGTCTCAAAGATCTTCTCAAACAAGAAGCGCTCAAAACGGTGATGGTGTTGCCAAGTGCATATATTGAACTCGGCTGCAATCATGATAGGCTATTTCCTTCAAGGATACTTGGGTGCCGTGTGACTATTTGATGCCGAGAAAGACAAGTCGGTGGTGACGGCATTTGAAACACGCAGGTGAAGAGTGCCCATGACGGTTTCGGATTTGAAAGTTGGTCCTCATTTTCCAGATGATAAGAACCACGCATTTTGGTACCTTGAGTTGAACAAGATGGCGTCGAATGGCGGTAAAAGGTCCGGACAAGAAGCGAGGAAGCACATTTGTTGCTCTCCACCTTTCGCGTATCATAAACGAACGAGTGGAGGAGGTGACGTTTTGCGACAAAAGTCGGCGCGTGTAGCACACCCTGGTTCGACTTCCAACTTTCTGATGCACCCTCTTTCGCCTTGTCACTCTATCTTGCATGCCGCCCCTTCCTGTCTCTCCTTTCTGGCTTGGGCTGGCCACACCTTTCTTTCATTCAGAATCATTGCAACGACCAAGCCGCCATCTCGGTGACGTTCACCTCGCGTGCTCGGGACTGTGGTGCATGGCTTAGCTGATTTGCTGTGCATGCGCTTCGCACCTGTTGTCCGCCAACCAATCCCAATCCACTTCACCAACTCGGCTCTCTGCCTCTGACTGATCCACGATCGCGCGTGCAACCGACGACTTGGTCACTGTCGCGGCACTTTCACGTTTGTATCTGCGCATATCCATATCTGGTTTGTGAATATATTCACAGGCTTCAATTCATCTGATCCGATCTTTTACTCTCCTTGTTCCATGTTCAATATGCACTAAAGGTGTCAATGCCTACGACCATCTGTACAAAGCCACGACTTGATGTTTCTACGACCACACGACTACGAATTGCTCTTCAACATGCCTTCTTCACAGTTTGATAAGGCATTCGCTCTACTCGAGCAATCCTTCAAAGACGCCAACTTTCTACAAGCCTACAAGGCGCTGCCTTCGCGACAGACTACTGAGAAAGCCGAATCACCAACGCGAACTGACTTTTCAGATGATGACGACGATTCGGACTCTTCGGATGACAGTATGCACCATGGATACCGGCCCAGAGACGCTCCGTCCATCTCCCTCATGCGCCGCAGTTCTTTGCTGCCCCCTACACCGCCTGCACGATCGCGCAACACCAGTGCCACTTATGCTCATCTAGTACCTTTGCCGAGAGACAGGCCAGGTACAAGCACACCTCCAGCTCCGCAAAGACCACCAACTCCTGATCTTACTCCTCCGAACCCACGTACCAAAGACCTTGCGCCGCCACGTCCTTCCATGCCACACTCTGCCTCGTCCCGTGCCGAATCATTTACAACCGCAAGAGAAACGCAGAGCCAAAGCAGCACCAACAACAGTCAGGCCAGTCTACCATTGCGCTCGGAAGCAGGAAGCAAATGGTTGGATGCCACAAGAAATGTGCGTCTGGGAGGTCTGCAGCTTGGGTTGTCGGACAGACAAAAACACCTACGCCATGCTATATCCGAGTCTGGAGAGACAACACCAACACAAGAGTCGCATCGTGCCTTGCCTGCGCCCCAAGCCATTTCTTCCCATTTGGTCGAGTACATTACCGACGAAGAAATCGATAGAGAGGCATCCTCGACTCCCGACTCTGACGCAGGCAATTTCATGAGGAATGTAACCATCCGCAAAAGGCGTGCAGGTGACGCTCAGCAACCAACATCGCCCGGTCAGACTAAACCAAGCGACAGGCACAACAGATCACCTTCGGGAGATATGGCGCAGACTACGGCGACTAATGAGGGCTCTTCTACAGTCAAGGATCGTGGAACAAATGATTGGTCAGAGACTGCCAACGAACACCTATACCGACAGATGCGAAACGAGAAATCAAAGCGCTTGTCAAGCACGTCCAACACATCGACCGTCGTTGAAGCTTTTGTCCTGCCTAGTCTATCTCAGCAATCTAAACAGCCAGCGTTGAGGCGAGTCAGCAGAGTTGATACTCTGCGGGACGATGCTTCTTCCAGACGTACCTCGATCGAGTCTCGGAATGTTCTGAAGCAAAAGGCTTCGCCACTTCCAGGCTGTAAACACTTGGTCAACGATTACCATGATGCGTCGAGGTCTGTTTCCAATCCAGAGACTGGTCGCGTCGGTAAAGTGTCGGTAGTAGCCATCCCTGAGCGTCGCTCATCGCGGTCTTCTACTTTGACAGAAGGAGGTGGCAAGACCCATTCGCTTACTGGTCCACTGCATCGACTGCATCACCCAAGGAACCATATATCGCTCAACCATGACTACAATCAGTGCGAAGACTCGGCCCCACATTCGGATCAGCAGATGGATCTCAACGGCGATATTTGGCTCGACTATGCAGCACCGGAGCACGACCGACATCAACCTCGGGCAAGATTGCGCCACGTATCTGCTCCGATTTCTTCAAACACTACCTCCAGGGACGTGTTTCAGCAAATCAACGGACAGGATGCAAAACTTGACATGAGCCCGGGACAAGGATGGAAGAGGCACTCTCGCGATGCCGAACTTGAATCGTCCGAATACGAACGACCGTCGAGAAAATCTGTCGAGCAGATCCAACCGACCGACCACAGACTCTTGCTGCCTTCGCAACAGAAAAAGTCCTCTATCGATCGCGCCTTGCAGACCTCGCCTCGTAAGTCGACCAATACCAAGGATGTCCGACACCTCCATTCAAGCTCAAGTCCTTTTTCGCAATTTTCAGATCGAACAGACTCGATGGAATTGAATGAGGCTCAGGCCATCAATCTGTATCCGCATGGTAATCAATCGCTTCTCATGGTTCAGCACGTCGCAAAGCTGAGACTGGCCGAGGCACAGTCTACGAAAGAAGATGGGGGCATTGATGCTCTCGCAATGCCCGAGAGCGAAGAGGCATTCATTATACCAGACTCGCAGCCTGTCTTCTACGCAGTTGTTGATACACCTACACCGCCGAATACGGACGATGCGGTTCGTGATGCTGTCGACAGTCCTCTTCGTAACCCACGCGCAGCGCCCCTGCCTCCTCGTCTCCCTCATGTGATCATAAGCCCAGCAACACCCCTGAGCCAATTGCGCAAGACGCCATCACCTCCCTCACCACCACTTCGCCGGCCAAGTCTGGTAGAAAAGGCCCGCCGCTATTCTGAGCAATTGATGCAGCCGTTCCTTCCCTCCTCGTCGCGTCCAAACAGTGTTGTATCACAACGTCCACGCAGTGCAGAAGATCGCGATACTACACTTCATCCTTTCTGGCGACCTAGAGGATTCTGGGACGATTTCACAGATTCTGAAGATGACTACTCTGATGACGAGCTTCCACTAGGCGGTGACACATCTGACGTTCAAAGTTTAGCTAGTGTCGACGAGCAACGAGGCAAAAGTCTGTGGATACCAAGGAGGCTTTCGGTCAGATTACCTGGCTTCCGCGGTCAAGGTGGCTTCATGCTAGGCAACTCTTTAGGCATCGATAGGCACGGCACTAACATCCGACGCCATCATATCGCTGCACCATCCACGGCAGCTGTATCGCCTTCTTCGCGACGACCGACATTATTGACCCGCTTGCTCAATTTTCCGACATTGCGTAAACGCAAATCTACGGATCTACTTCGTATGGCTGCACAATCGACCGAAAGCTTAAGGAGGCTTTCACAGCGACATAAGCGAAGACGGTGGAAGAATTTGGATCTGAGCGGTTTGAAGAGGAAGATGGTGAGACGGAGAGAAAGGAGAGATGAGGTGCAAAGGGAGAGGTATAGAGAGGAGATCAAAGGGCGGATTGGCGCGCCTGTTTATATTGAGAGGTTATGAGCCATGGAGAGAGACATCAAGTGAGAGGAGTGATAGGAAAGGAGGGCAAAGAGTGGGGAAGGGAGTATGAGGAAGGGATGGTGAGGGATAGGAGGTGTGATGATGATGACTTTTTCTGATGATTATGATACCATTCACGCGATATGAGAGTTTTGCTTTTGTATTTGCTTGTCTCTTTTGCTAACTATGATACCTCGATACCTCTTTTTGCAAGCGTCAGAGCTGAAAATGCCATTTTATCTTTCCATCACCGTTCATCTGGTTGGTCATTGTGTGTCCTTGATGACGATCAGGGAAGAACCTTGTCTCGCAGCAATGATGTTTATGACTTTAATTCGATTTCATGGATATTTGTTTGATGGTTGGAAGTATGGAATGTTTTGTGGCGAGAGCGTGTCATGCTTCTGAATTTCGAAGTCTTCAAGATGGATTCCGGCAATAAGTCCACCACCACATATCTTGATGATACAAGACTGCCCTAACAGCTTTCAAATATAATAAAGAGTCCCACCAGAAGTATATATCCATGATTAGGAGTCATGACGGCGACTGAAGGACGATTTTGTCGTCAGCACATTTGGCGAACATGTCACCCTGTCTTCCGATACCGCGAAGCAAGAAAAAAAAGGAAAAAAAAAGGAGAATCCAAAATCGACTTCAGGCCAAGACTGAAGATTGCAACTTCCATTTCGGGCTGCTTTAGGAAATTTTGCAGCGCGCCAACAATTGATATTCTTGCGAACAAAAACACAAAAATGGCCAAACAACAAGTTTCCGACGGCAAGGTATATGCAGTCATCGACTACGAAGATCGCTATGTGCAACCACTCATCATGGCCGCGCTCAAAGCGCGCATGCCCACCGACGTTCTGGTCTTGATGCAATACTCTTCAGAAACACCCTCGGATGCCAATCTACTGCAATGGAAACAATATGAGTCGCTGGATCTGGGCCATGTCATGGAAAACTCTCAGACTAGCCTGATGAATTCCTACATCATCAGGAAAGCTCTGATCAGAAAACACTATCTGTCAACGACAGTATCGCATTGGTTGACCAAGAACCCCGAGTCTTGCTTGAAGAAAAATGTCAAGCCTAGTGTTGAGTTTGAATTGGACTTTGCCGAGTTTCTGGATGATGCTTTGGTTGAGGCGTTTGAGTTGAGAGAAAGCTTTGAGCAGAATGAAAGGCTCGAGGATTTGGAAAAGCAATGGTGGATATTGAAGCCTGGAATGAGTGATCGAGGACAGGGCATTCGCTTGTTCAACTCTGAGGAGGACCTCACTGCGATCTTTGAGTCTTGGGAAGAAGATAGCGAGGATGAGGATGATGAAGACGCCGAACACTCAGGAGATGAAGCTCAGAATGACGATGAAGAGGATGAAGAGGATGAAGGTAATGGTGTGGTAACATCTCAACTCCGCCACTTTATCGCTCAACCTTACATTCATCCACCTCTTTTGCTTCCCGCTCCATTCGCTTCAGCGGATCGCAAGTTCCATATCCGCACCTATGTTCTTGCAGTTGGAGCGCTCAAAGTCTTCGTCTACAAGCCCATGCTCGCCCTATTCGCCGGAAAGACATACACCGCACCCTGGGAAAGCAAAGATCCAAACGAAGAGCTAGCAAGCCATCTCACCAACACATGCATGCAAACCGGCGAGCGCGAAGGCAGCGTCCACGCTTTCTGGTCATTACCCGACAACATTCCTGGCCTGCCATCAGAGTGGAAACAAGACACTTTCGACCAGATTTGCAAAATCACGGGAGAAGTGTTTGAGGGTGCTGCCAGAGGCATGATGGTGCATTTCCAGCCCTTGCCTAACGCCTTTGAGCTGTTTGGCGTTGACTTTATGTTGGATGCTGCTGGTGTGCCCTATCTGCTTGAGATCAACGCTTTCCCTGATTTTGCTCAGACGGGTGATGAGCTTAACAGTCTTGTTCAGGGACTGTTTGAAGAGGTTGTTGATGTGGCTATCAAGCCGTTCTTTGGCTTGTCTACAGAGGAGGAGCAAAACTCGACGAGAGAACGCATGGCATTGGCTTTGGATATCGACCTGGGCAGAAACTGAGCAGCTCTTCTATGTCACAACATCTTGAAAGTCTTCGCCGATGCCAGTTGGATATGGCAAAGTGCGATGATGCTCTTGGAGGCTGCGAGTTCAACTGCGTTAATGCAAGCCATGCTGCACCACCAATTCCGCTTTCACATCTACAACTTGTTCGCCAGACTCACGCCTCCATTTTACACGCACATTACTCAAACATCTCGGCCAATATAGATGCGCACACGTTCTTTTCACTGTTTCCAAAGATTGCCACCAGAAAATTTCCCAGAAGTCTTACGACGCCTGTGCCACAAAGACACCAAACATGAACCGTCAGTTGGCTCAGCAAAGAGAGGCGTATGCAGCGCAAATGTCAACTGCGCAGAAGTGTTTCCCCCTGATCTCACTTTTCCATAACTCGCGCTCATGTGACGAAGTGCTCATCTCCTTCGGCAGTGAAACGCTATCTGACGTCAAGGTCTTGTTTGGTAATGCGTACTACCTACCCGCCCACAAGTATCAGCTCGCCATGCGCTCACCCTGGTTCTCTCGTGCATTCACTGGCGACTTTCCGGTATGACATGTTTTCCACATTGTCACGACTGCGGACTCACCCTTGAAAGGTCGCTACTGGAGCAGAGATTGATCTGGGCAACGACGAGTCTCCTTGTCTGATCTACGCTATGCTACGCCACGTGTACATTCTCCCCTACGACCAACATCTCTTTGAGCCAAAGGAAGAATTCTCGGCAAAAGACATCCGCAAAGGCAGCAGTCTTGTCTTGCACCTTGAGATGTACATATTGGCTGAAAAGTACGACGTTCCTTCTCTACGTAAAGTGGCAGCCAGTGCTTTTCTGAGAAGAATGTCAACCTTTTTGAAATTCCCAATCTACATTGATGCACTCCAAAGACTCTTCGACGTTGTTCTCGCGGATCGCTCGCTGCAGGAAGAGGGAATCTGTTTTATCTCGGAAAATGTCTTTGCGTTGACTGTTCTCAACAAAGAGTTTGGTGCCAAGTTGTTTGGATTTGAGCTTTTCGATGTGGATGTTACGAGAAGATTGCTCGAGAAAATTGTCGCCAAGTGTGGTTACGGAAGACCCACCACAATCGGTCAGAATTATTAGAGGGCAATCAAGTTCCTTGCAGACCTCTCTGATGACGCAGAGAGTTGATGTGAGGATTGATCGGTACACTGTGAGACACATGAATAAGCAATGTGGACGAGACATTTCCTGAAAAAAAGGTAGAAACACGAGTCAGTATAAAAAAGCAGTCAAGAGATTGCAAAAAAATGCAAGGCCGACTCTGAATTTTTTTCCTTTTGACACTATTTCATGCTTTGGCTCTTGGAGCCATCACCGACTCAGAATTGCGAACTTTTTTTGCAATGGTGTTGGTTTGCGGTCATCCAAGACGTCTTTCTCTTTGGCACAAACGTATGCATCACCATCATCATCATTGTCTGGGAAAAAACCAAAAGACAATCGCCTCGATGTCTGATAAGGGTATCTGACGCTCAGCCTCGGTCTCGTTCTAGAGTCTTCGCTGCGTGTCATTAGTGATTGGCACTCCAACACATGATCCCACATACATGCTTTCAACCCCCAACTCCTCCTCAACAACCCACTCCCAGCTTCTCAAAACCTCGATTCAGAAAAAGAGAAAAAAATAAACATTCAAAAAAAAGGGCCCTTCAAGCACAAAAGCAAAAAAGATAAAAACTCCAATGATACCACTCGACTACCTCATCTTCACCCTGTTATCAATCCTGCTCATCCTCCCAAACGGCATCTTCTACATCCTCGGCTTCTACTTCTTCTACCTCAGCTTGACTTTCCTCCTCAACATGCTCAGCGCCATACTCCTCAGCGCCATCTCTTCAAGTCTATCTGGTCTAAGCAAGCTCTGCAACATCCTCTGCCTCTTATTCTTTGCACTGCTGAAACTGGTATCTACAAGTACCGGTATCCTCGTCCATCTGCTCTCGGAAGCTGAAAAATCAGTGTACGAAAACAGGGAATTGGTGGTTAGAAAGATGCTTCCTCTGGCTCTCGCATGCACGATTCTGGTCGTGACGTGTGAACGCGTTACGAGGACGTCCAGGGCGAAAAGACGCTTGAGACGGCAGCAGGAGTGGAGCAAAAGAGGCTTCGAGGCGTGGGAAGCACGGCAGAAGGAACTTGTTGAACAGCGACAGCGACAGACATATTACGGCGCAAAGTCAGAAAAGTGCCTTGGGGGGATTGGCGCAATGACTTGCTAGAACGCGAGATCTTCTAATGACGACGTATAAGGATGCGAGTTTTGCACGAAAAAATTAAAAGTCATCGCATGGCATGAGGATTCCGCTGTTCGTGATGTCCGTGTCGTTTCTGCAAGACTATAGATTGCACAATCTCGACCTTTTTTCTTTTGATTTAGTTTGATGACATGCTATGAATTGCCAATATCAAGAGACAATATCAGCTGCCGATGTTGACGGTGGTTGACGTCGAGTCAAACGCTGAGTGCAGCAAGAGCCTCTCGAAGAAGCGTCTCCCGACACGGCATCATGTACAAATGTCGAGGACGCTCCCTCATGTCATGAAACAAGCCACGTCTCCACGCCATTTCTTCACGGCGTCTAGCAGCCTCCTCGCGCCTGCATTCTTGCTGAGTAAATAACTTGGCCAATTCTTCCGGAGAAAGATGCCTCAAAATCATTGCTTCTCGGAGAATGGTTACATCCATTCCAGTTTGGGCAGAGAACTGCTCGAATGTGCGAGCCAGACGATCGGATATGCGCCTCTCGAAACGGCAGCACCAAACAGTCAACTCCACAAAAGCAGCTCGATATTCGACTTTGAGATCCTCATCGTGGGTGCGGCTGTAGAGGGCATAAATCCGACGAGCGGTCTTCCAGGCCGAGGTGAGAAGCCCTCCCTCGTTCAGCAAATCTTCATTTATCTCTTGGTCGGATAACCAATCTTGAAAGCGGTGGACATGACTTTGGTAAAGATAAAAGTCCATAGAGTGGTAAACAGAATCTGCATCAAATCCCGACATGATGACCTGAGATTGATCGGCTGGATTCTTGAATATCCGAGAATTTGACTCAAGGCCAAAGGAACAGCGGGCTATGAATGCTGTCGAAGGTTGGAAATAGCTGACGAGGAGTTGTGCTTCCAAGTTGGTGTGCTCAAACTTCTGACGGACTTGTAAACGGAGAAGAAAGTAAGGATGAGAAGGGAAACACAGAAGCCTGATAGAGCATGAAACAATGACTCAGCCGTGATATTCGCAAGTCTTTTCGACAATCGGTGTACACGCTCCAGTCGTGACTCGATGTGAGTTCAAATGCGCTTGTTGCAGCCCGAATGCGCAGGATGCGGAGACGAGATCATTTCGAAGCACGGCCGCGGGTCGAGCCTCTGACTGTACCTCTGCCTATGCCACTACCGACTCTGGACACACCTCTTCCTCTTCCTCCCTGACCGCCCACGCCTACATAGCCTGGCGTAGCTGCGGAGGTGGTCGAGGTCGAAGATGAGGGTGCGTGTAGACGACCAGAGACGGTACCAACACGGCCCCTGAGTCGAGAACCACGGGTGGCAGGCGGGGGAGCAGCTTTCTTTCTCTCTTCTTCTTCGGCGCGTCTTTGAGCGGCTTCTCTTCTTGCTTGTTCTTCGGCAGCACGTCTCTCGGCTTGTTGTTGACGCATGAAAGACTCGTTTTCGATGTCTTGTAGATCCTGCGATGCGCCTTGCCAGTTGGGGTTGAGAATGAGACGCTGATTGTGTTCGGTCTGGGAGAGAATGCGCGTCCAAGTGTCGAGAAGAGTTGAAGCCGAGTGCACAGTGCGATTGACGTTCTGTTGGTTGTCAGTGCAAGTGTGTGTGTGAAAAGGAGAAGGTCGCAAACATACATCCATGTTGCCCTTTGCTTTCTCGAGACTGTGAACAACATCCTCGATGACCTTGTTGATGTGCCGCACGCTCTGCAACTCTTTGCGCAGGGCAGCCTCACGCGACTCTGAAGTTTCTGGACGAGGCGCACTGGGTTTGGAGGGGGTAGGGCCAAGATCGATGTCCATGTCGTAGTCGATATCTTGTTGGTCGTAAGGGATCTGGTCGTATTCGTCGTCTACATGGTCGTGCAAGCGCAAAGCGTCCATATCGGGGGGTTGCGGCATTTTTGATTCGAGGCAGGCACGATGGAGTTGTTGCCCAATTGAGAATTAAGTTGTTGGAATCAAGGTGTTTGCATGCTTGTTTGCACTGTCAATATTTACCGGAGCGGCTGTTCCTGCCTGCCATTGCGTCTAGACTTGATGCCTAGGCCATATCATCATCAGAAAACAAGATTTGCCATTCTTGATTCCGAAGCATTCTGAGCTTCAGACCAATTTCCAGGCTCTTTCCTCCCTTGTAGCACCTTACATAGAGCAGTTACAGCAAGGCAGATGGAGATGTGATGATGGAAGATACCGAACAGGGCACGGGCCATGTTGACAGACGCGAGAGGCTGGGAAACGCCCATCTTCCAGCCCCCTTCGTCGCATGAATGGCATGAATCGACCGCCTTTGCACAAGCTGCACAAGTCGTCCATCCTCCATTGACATCCTTTTGTTTACCACCTCCGCACCCCGTTTGCATACCCACAGCCATCCCTACCGCGAGCTCCCTCTTGGATATTTATATCATCACTGCTGCCCCATCTCATTAATATCTCGCGTCTCCGCCGCGCTTCTCTCGTGTTTCGGCGCGTTCGTTTTTGTTCTTGTCGTCGTCGTCGTCGTCGAGAAAGAAAGGAAGCTTGTTCCTCCGCCAGGGTCATCGTCAAGACGATAGCCTTGTCCAGTCGTCAGGTCGCATCCTTCGTCTGTTTGTCATTGTCGTCGACGAACAACACGTGCGCCTTTCACTCACCACCGCCATCATGAGAGACGCAACAACCCCTCCACCGCCTTCCTCGCGCCTGCGCACTCCTCCGACTCCCAAGCACGGAGCCGGCTACTACTCCTTCGACCCCTACGAGCCCAGAAGATCCCAGAGAGTCCACCAGAGGCACATTCAATCCTCGCTATCGCGCAAGGCGACGCTTGTACGAACAGAATCATCACAAACCCTGTCGCCTCCTTCTTCTCCTGTCGCCAATCTACCCACACATCAACAAACCCCGGCACGTCCTACCCCTGTGCGTCAATCGCTCTTCACACGCAACAGGCCTGTTTCTACCACAAACAACCCCCTGTTCGACGTCTTTTCTACCACATCGCAACTGCCAACTCCCGCATCCATGTTGCCCACTCCAAACAAGACTCCTCACAAGCGCGACACCAACGCCCTGCAGTCGACTGCGCGCATCCTCAACTTCAAACCAACCAACTCCCACTCCACCATGACCTCCTCGCGCAACAAGACAAAGTCTCGTCTTACACTTGATGACGACGATGCCGTTCATGATGACATTCACGTCTTCACCGACGTTCAAGATCGCATCCCTACTGTTGATGACACAGAGGACAACCCTTTCGTCGGTCCCAGAAAGACTAGGGGCCGTGGTCGCGCCCACACAGCTCCTTCTTCGTCCGCCATGGAGGTTGACAAGCATGACACCCACGAGAAGGGCATCTACTATGTCTTCCGTGGCAAGAAGATCCTGCGTCAATTCGAAAAGCCCACCGACGATCCCGCCGACTCTGATGTTTCCACTGCTTCAAACGACAGCCTCAAGCGCAAGGCCGGCGCCGCTGCCAGTCGTCCACTGACTCGCTCCGCATTCAAGCCTCGTCTTCTCTGGCCCAGTGCCAACAGCGACAACGATGCTGATGAAGAGGCCCTGACCGACATTGACGAGGACAATGCTCCTCCTTCTGCTTCAGCCTCCTTCAGCGCCTTTGGTCAGTCAACCAAGACTCCTTCCAAGCCTGCTGTCGCCCGTCCCACTACACCCCCCTCTTCTCACCGCCAGACTCGCTCTGCTGCTGAAAAGATGGCCATGTTTGCAAGCCCTCAACTCGATATCAACCACACTCCCGCTTCTCCCGCATCAACTCCCATGCCCTCCAAGACCTCTCAGCCTCATCTGTTCTCTGGCTGGCCCCGTAGCAAGGGCGCCGACGCCAAAGTTCCTCGTGGTGAAAAGCGTCGTGGTACCATGTCCGAGCCGGACATTCCTGCTAAGCGCTCTCGATCTGCCGACTTGTTCGCCAACCGTTGAGCTATTGTCATCAACAACCATCGCAACTTCGACTTCATCTCTGCCTTTCAGCATTTTCAACTTCTTTTGCATCATTGCATGCCGCATAGCGCGTAGGGAACACGACGGAGTTTATGGATTCAGCCACATGAAGGTCTGATGTCTTTTCACGGTCTACTGTTCTGCCCGACTGAGAGTCTTGACGAATACTCGCATCATGCATTCTATCCTCTTTTGGACGGAATGATCTAGCGACAAAAGGAGGGTTCTGTCATGTTTTCTTTTCTCGTTTCTTTTCAATCATCGTGTCTCCTCCACTGATGGGGGTTTAGATAGTCTAAAAAACGGATCCTGTACTATACCCAGCCATAAAAGGCAGACAGCGATCTCGTGTCATGAAATGAAAATTCACCGTTGTGTTTACACATAACATCAGTTCATCTTCTCTACTTTATGATTGCTTGAGCTTGCATGTAATCGCTTGGTATCTGGACCCAAGTTTTGAGTTGATTCTAGTAGTGTACCCACGTTCTCCATCCTCTGCCTTTCGTTCTTCATATAGCCGTCACATCTTTTCGCATCCGCAGAATCGAACCTTAGCAGTTACCAGGATGTCCCAGAGCCAGCCAGCTTCAAGATTGCTGCGAACAACGAGATGGCTCAGTCTGGAGGTGTACGGAGCTGCCGAAACCGACGCTCTCACCACCGGAACGTGTCGAAAAGAGTTACGTGTAGACAAAGCCCTTGAACATGACATGGCCATTATATATTTCGAAACACAACCTAACCCCAACCTCTTGTCTTTTCTCTCAGCGGCCACCTTACCTTTTGACCTTTCTCAGTTTCCGAACCACTGTCGAGCTGCCTTGTCCCCCATCCCATTTCTTGCCCAAACCGATTAATCCAGGAATTATCAATCATCTTGATTCCCAGACACACGAACACACACACATGCACCTAACCCTCATTGGTTTCCCTTCGAACAAAAATCATGTCCTCCAACCGCACAAAATCAGGCACACCGGCCTTTTGGGCAGAGCTCTACCACGCAGAACAACAAGCCGCCGAATACGAACGACAGGCCAACATCCTGCGCGCGCAGCTTGCCGAGAAAGCCGAAACCACCGCTCAAATCCAACAAGAGCAAGAGAAAGCCAGACACGAGCCGAGGAAGCTAAAAAGGGAGATAGACAAGGCTGGAGAAAGAGCGAATGGGGAGAGAAAACAGAGAGACAAGGACGAGAAGCAAAAAGCCCAGGCAAAAGAAGAAGGAGAAGATAAATCCCGACATGCGAAAAGTGACAAACTACAAGAAGAGAAAAACAAGGTGCAGGGGCAGGACGAGTGGGTGAAACAGGCAACATCGCATCGACATGGGCAGAAAGCAGCAATTCAAGCAGAGAAACAGAAAGCAAAGCTGCAACGGCAAGTCAAGGCCAGAGTCCTGAGTGTGCTGCAAGATCCCGCATACCACCTCGCCTTACCGCCTCAACCTCCAACCTGAACCAGAATCAGACATTACGGATTCTTCTTTTTTCCCCGCTCACTCCAAGCTTTCAAGACTCCGATCTTCAAGCTTAAGCAACAAGCGTCAGGAACAGCAGAGCCTTTCTGCCGATGCGCTCGTTACTGCCCTCTTCGCTTTAAGAAAATGCCAGCAGAGAAACAACATCTGGAAGAAGTAGGAAGATGATTTTGTCGTCAGAAGAACAAGATCTGGCAGGGAGATTCACGGGTGTGGCTAGAGCGACTGTCCATTTGAGAGGTACTGGCTGCAGCAATGAGGATCATGATGAAGATGAGAATGAGAGGTTTGAGAGGTGAGTGACGGCTCCGTGAGTGGGAAGATGGTGGCATAGAGGGTGATGATACGCGAGATGGTTTGCAAAGGGAAGGGATCAAAAGGGCGGTGTAGAAGGAGGAGGAAGAAGACAAACTTTGTGTGTTTTTTCTGGTTTCTTCGAAATCTTGCAACAAGCAGAGGAACTGGTGGCGCCGCGATGCAGAGTGCTATCCCAGATGCGGTGGATGTGGTCATCGAGAGCTTACAAAATCTTTCATGCTTGATATCGTTGTTCACAACCATTCATCTCATTCATCTTTCTCGTGAAAAGAAGAAAACAACTGAGTGATCGGCGTGCCTTGACCCGAGAGGAGCGTTCGTCGATGCTGTCATGAGTCTTACCCACGCGATGGTTGCTATAAAACTGGTGCTGCTGGCCCGAGAGAGCAAGCTCGAGTGAATATACATGACTTACCTGGGCCTGTGACACTTTCCCGAGCATCTCGAGGCCGACATTCACCCTAAAATTGAGGCATCGCAAGACAGAGAAAGATTGTCGCTATCAAAATGTCCACTGAGAGCCCTGGGCACGCACGTTCTCATCAGGCGCACCCATGTCCATTCAAACACTGTGCGATGCGATACACCATTTTCGCGGAGGCGAAACAATGGGAAGTGCGATCTGATTTTGGCTGTACCGAGTTTTGGTTCTTGTAAGAATAGCAGAGCAAGCAGGAAAGTAGGTGAATTCGAGCATGAGGTTCAAGTGTGGAGACCAGCCATCCTTGGACCCACTGTGCGACGCCAAACCAGATTGGGAACGTCCTCCGTTGCCTCCAATTTTTGGCAGCGTGCACCACCATGTCGCATCAACTTTTCTTTAATGGAACAACATAATGCAGTAAATACTGCGCCGCAAGCGGCTGTACCAGTGATAGCGCCGTCCAAGGAACAGGCTCTCAAATCCCTGGCTGAGGGTGGCGCTGGAGATGAATCAATTTTCCAACAGCTCACAAGCAATCCATTTTTCACGGCAGGATTTGGCCTAGCAGGACTGGGTGCTGCATTGAGAATTGGCCAACAAGGATTGAGGAGAGGAGGAGAATTGTTGAAACGTCGTATGCTGGTTGATCTCGAGATCACTCGACATGATGAATCGTATCCTTGGGTCCTCAATTGGATGACACGGCAATATCAAAAGTCGCTCTCAGAGACACCCGAGACCGCGTATGATGCCTGCAAAAGTTGATTGATTGATCGAGACTGACAAGTTAAAGCAGAAAATCAGGTTTGATGGAGGCTTTGATCAGACGCTTCACGCCAGGCCTGCATCATCTTCAAATCAAGACAGCAAGCCAGAAAACACCTGGCGGAGCTTCGCACACACATTTTTCGTTGGTTCCTGGACATGGAAAACACATCTTGCGTTTCAAAAACGCCTTTATTGCGGTGGATAGACAACGCGAAGGAAAATCGTTCGACGCTCAAGGCCAACCCTTTGAAACCATCAAACTCACCACTCTCTACGCACACCGACACATCTTTGAAGACATGTTTTCAGAAGCCCACTCCTTGTCTATGCAGAGCATTGAGGGTAAGACTATGGTCTATACCCTGAGAAATATGCAATGGATGCCTCTGGGCGATGCCAAGCGTAAGCGACCTTTCGAATCCGTTGTCCTAGAGAAGGGCATGGCAGAGATGATTCGAGACGATGTCCAAGAGTTCCTCAACGCCCGAACCTGGTATCTCGACCGCGGCATTCCCTACCGAAGAGGCTATCTCCTACATGGCCCGCCCGGAACAGGAAAAACCTCCTTCGTACAAGCACTTGCTGGAGAACTGGACTTTAGTATTGCCATGCTCAGCTTGAGTCAGCGCGGTCTTACGGATGACTTGCTGAATCAACTTATGCTCAACTTACCACCACGTACGTTTGTGCTTCTGGAAGACGCAGATGCAGCTTTCAACAACAGAAGACAACGCGATGAAGATGGCTTCAGTGGTGCAACTGTCACCTTCTCTGGTCTGCTCAACGCGCTTGATGGCGTCGCTAGCGCCGAAGAACGTATTGCTTTCATGACAACCAACCATATTGAGCGTCTCGATGATGCACTTATCAGACCTGGTAGAGTGGACATGACACTTCGTCTGGGCGAAGCAACTTTATGGCAGATGGAACAAATGTGGGATAGGTTCTACGCACCTCTTGACACTGATGGCAGCAGAAAGGCCAAATTCCTTGAGCGTGTTGAGCAATATGGCCTGATCAACTCTGTTAGCACGGCTGCACTGCAAGGGCTGTTCTTGTATAACAAAGACGATCCGGATGGAGCCATTGATATGGTGGGCCAATTGCTCATGGCAAAGACATCAGCTATGGAGGTCCCCAAGAAGAATTAGATTGTCTGTAACATAGCAGCAGAATAGTACCAATGAAGCTTGCCCGCGGCTGTATCCAAATCTTGCCATGTTCAAACTTGATCTCAAGAACATACTACAACCCTCGCACTTTGACCGACACGTTGCACCTTGAGTGGTGGTAGTAATCTAGGCCGATGTTGCCGAAAAGTCAAGAATAAAGCTCACCACAGTCCAGCCACCCCATTGAAAGCTTCGAATCACGTTGATTGATCCTCCACCCCCTCCAAAGACTTGAAGATGCTTCGAGTGAGACTCTTATGGGGAAAAAAACAAGACTCTGCCAAAATTCATGAGAAGACAAAAATCAAAACATGGACGACTAGGGGATCGAACCCTAGACCTTCAGCATGCAAAGCAGACGCGCTACCACTGCGCCAGACGCCCAATCATGACCGATGTATTTTTCAAATCCAATATATTGAGAAAATCAAACGTCAAGCCTCGGCTTGTACAAACCCGAATCTCAGGAGAGCTTCGAGCATGCCAGATACACAAACATGCAACTTCGGGGCAACGTGTTGAGAGCGGCGGTATTGGCAACATTGGCTGTAACAGCCAGCGCATCCTTAGGCGACCGCTTGCCAGACTTTAAGGAATGCGTCAAAGTAAGAAATGCTCATCGGCGACGAAACCTACGGTCACAGAGTTGAGTTGCTAACATGAGGGCAGACGTGTAAAGCTACCAATTGTGTACCCGGCGGTCCTCCAATCTGTAAGACACGGTCCGAAGCAGAAAGAGAAGAAACATGGCTCATACGAAGATCCGCATAGCGCTGCAACACCGACTCCTGTTCTGGGACTGCCCGTCCGAATGCGACTATGCCTGCCAACATGTCGTGACCGATAAGCGCCTAGCCCGTGAACCACCCTACCGCGAACCCGTCCTTCAATTCCATGGCAAATGGCCATTCTATCGTTTCCTCGGCATGCAAGAACCGTTCAGTGTCATCTTTTCCCTCCTCAACTTCCTCGCTCACGACCACGGCATAAAAGCCCTACGCGAAAAGATCCCAGCATCCTACCCGCTGCGCAAGTACTACCTTGGCTTTGGATACTTTGGTCTTGCGAGCTGGATCTTCAGTTGCATATTCCACACTAGAGACTTTAGCATCACGGAAAAGTTGGACTATTTCGGTGCCGCTGCGAGTGTCTTGTACGGCTTATTCTTGTCTGTTGTGAGGGTGTTTCGCTTGGACAAGAAGACACCTAGACATAGCAGTGTTTTGCGTGCTTGGACACTGCTATGCATCACGCTGTACCTGGCACACATCTCGTACTTGAGCTTCTGGAGCTTCGACTACACCTACAATATGGCTGCCAATGTGGTTGTTGGTATTATTCAAAATCTGATCTGGAGTTGGTTCAGTATCACTAGATATCAGAAGACCAAGAGGATTTGGGCGGCGTGGCCTGGTCTCATTGTCGCTTGGATCATCTTGGCCATGAGTCTGGAATTGTTCGACTTTCCTCCGTGGTGGGGTGCTGTGGATGCTCACAGTCTCTGGCATTTGATGACCGTGTTCCCCACACTTTGGTGGTACAGGTGAGTTTGTTGTCATTTGGCTCGTCATCAACACGATACTAACAACGTTGTAGCTTCCTCATCAAAGATGCCCAGGAAGACATGCAGGGTCATCGTCTCAAGGCGTAGAATCCTCCTGTATGATTGGTATCTGCATTTTGAAACCCTCATTGGAGAGGACGCTTCGCAGACGATAAAAGCAGTCAAGAGATGTTAGCAGAGAAAATTGAACCTGAAAACTAGAGAGTCGTGTCGCCACAGCAGTGTTTACCGTCAATCCCAGTGTACGCTCCAATCATGTCGAGCTCAGGTAGGCGCTGCCGTCCTTGTGTATGGATCCGATGACACAAAGCTTAGCTGCCATGTACCATCGTCGTAGCACTTTCCATTCTCCCTCGTCGCAGCTTCCTATGCAACAGTGTACTAGCAACTCCAAGCGAATGACGTGTCGTGGTATAACTTTGTACACCGCCTTCCCAAAGCGGAAGTGTCGCGCGCGGGGCATGACGCAGTTTCTTAGCCATCAGGCGGTCGCACACTCAGACTCTCAATCTTGTTCGTGAACACACACACACAACAGCAACAATGGAGTCCATGTCCCGCCGACCGTCCCAGCGCCAGAACAATCAAGTCACGTCGCAAGACGCCTCGTCCCTCCAAGAATCCAGCGTCCTGGTCGACCACCCCTCACCCGAACCAAAACCCACATCGCAGCCTCAGCCGCAAGATGACAACGACCTGAAGAAATGCTGGATCTGTTTCTCCGACGAGAGTGAAGATGGTCCCGATACATCTGTCTGGAGAGATCCTTGCCCTTGCGCCCTCGTTGCGCACGAGGCCTGTCTGCTCGACTGGATCGCCGACATGGAGTCACCCACCACTCGCAAGCGCACAATCGGCCCACCCGCAATCGTCTGCCCGCAGTGTAAATCCACCATTCAGCTCTCACGCTCGCGTGATCCTCTTGTCGAAGTCGTCAGGGCCCTGGAAAGAGTGGCTGCCAAAGCCGTCGCCCCTGCTGCCATCACCGTAGCCTTCAGCGCCATCGTCCATGCATGCGCTGTCCATGGCCTTTACACCATCACCTCCATCTTTGGCCCACAAGACTCGAAGCGCATTCTCCAACCTCTGATCAACGACATCTGGGCCGCAGCTCGTCCCATCGATCAACTCAGAAGCTTCATGCAGCACTGGCGTCTTCGTGTCGGCCTCCCTCTCATCACACCCCTCCTCATCCTCTCACGCACAACAATCGCCGATTCGGTCCTTCCAGTCCTCCCCATCGTCTTCTTTGCAACCCAAGGCGACACCTCAGACCCCCTCGACATGATCTCCTGGCCACCATCCGCAAGCATGACCTTTGCAGTTCTGCCCTACATCCGATCAGCCTACAACGCATACCACCAACGCGTATGGTCCGAGCATGAAAAGAGATGGATGAAAGAGATCCAACCCCGCGCCGGCCAACAAGACACAGACGCCAATGCCCAACTCGCCGTCGACGCAGAACTGGAAGCCGCCGCAGAACAAGACAACAACTTTGAAATCCGCATTGACGGCAACATTTGGGAAGACTGGGCCGGCGCCGACGAGGACGAAGTAGTTCTTGAGATCCAAGAAGAAGATGACAATGCTGCACACCCTCTCAACGCACCACCATTACCTGACGACGCACCTCTACCCCAAGACCAACCACAAGCACAAGCACCACCGCCTCAGCAGAACCGACCTCAGCCCGCCCAACCACAACCCCCACAAAACCGCGAAGAGCGCCTCTTATCCTTCAGCACAAACTCCCTCGCCCAGACAATAATGTCCGCCCTCCTGTTTCCTACAATCGCCTCTCTTAGCGGTGACCTACTAACCCACATCCTTCCCTCCACCTGGACATCGCTCCCCACGAAATCAGTCTTTGGAGTCCAACAACGCGGTAGAGCTACAGGACTACTCCAAAACAAATGGGGTAGAAGTGTCGTAGGCGGATGTCTGTTTGTCGTGGTCAAGGACGCAGTCATGTTGTATGTGCGGTGGAAGATGGCGACTTCGCATCGCAGCAGAAGGGTTGTGGATTTTGATAGGAAGAAGGCGAAGAAGTGAGCATGTGTTTGATGAGAGATAGGAAGAAGGGGAAGAAATGTCAAGTCCCGCATCTCAAAGGTATACCTGACAAAACCTCTCTCATGCGCAAGTCACATAGTCACATCTACTGTCCAAGGAGTTTTACTAAATATCCGGTAGCGAGATTTCACAAGTCCATGAACATGTATCGCAAGCAGCAGCAGTCCATTCGAAACATCATCAATCTAACTGTTTAAGTCGACTGAAAATAGGACATGGCTGTATAGAATCTCAGGAAGGACAGCTGCTCTGCGTGCGACCATTCTTGCCATTTTTTTCCTACGTTTCCGCGTCAGCAACGGAAAGCCAGCCTCGTCTCGGTTCGCGTAAATATCGGCGGTGGGATCCAAGCTGCCTGTCTTGCTCAGGTTCTGAATGGATCCTGCCACCAGTTTCTCCACAAAGGTTCTTCAAGACGACATTCTGATCTTCCCATCTCTTCCTCTGCGCATGAGCTCTTCCCGTTGGCATTGACAATGTTGCCCTATGCGGTACCACTCGTCATTCTCCTGGTTGGAACTGCCGAATAAATCCGGATTGAGCTCTAGGCCGATTGGTTTGATGCCTTTGACAAGCGCCTGTAGAGCCTGAAACTCGCTTACGGTCTGCGCGACTCTCATGGAGATGCCTCGAATGGGAAGAGGTAGTGACAATAAATACTGATACAGGGCTCTTTTGGGTCTTGTTATTGGAGTGAGTACAATTTAAATCTCTCAACGAGGAGCAATTGGAGGGCAAGTCTGGCGCCAGCAGCCGCGGTAAACCAGCTCCAATGGCGTATATTCAAGTTGTTGCAGTTCCAAAAGCTCGTAGGTGAACCTTGGGCCTGGCTGGCCGGTCCGCCTCACCGCGTTCGAATGGGGATCTTAGGATCGGCACCTGTCCTCCGGATTCGACCGTTCTGTTGATCTGCCACCTGTTGAGATGGTGGCTCGCTCATGTCCAGCTGGTTTCTACACGCCTCTTGCAGATTTGATCCGCAATATTCAAGACTGGTGTTCATAAGATGCACAGGGATTTGACGGTGGTTGCTGCATCATCCACAGCGCAGTACTGGACCAGATTTTTGTCGATCCGATCAACAGATTGACGCGTCAATTATAGTCTGTACCTGAGCAATGGGAAATGTAATGCCCAGCTTCATATACGGACCGGTCCTGACTTGAGCGGCCTAGAGTGTAGAGAGGCAACTTTACTCCGGGTGCCCTGCTTTCTGGCGTATGACAAGTCGAAACCGATGTCTCTGCTAGTGTATTCCACGTTTTGCTTTCGGTGTTGTGAATCTACTTTGGAGCCTTTTCCGGTCTTCAAGATCAAGCGACGACCTCATACTGTCGGCCTTGACACCGATCAATTTGAGCAGCTGGACACGAGTTAGACAAAATGACAGAATGGCTACACATAACACATACCGTTGTGATGACCTCTTGTTCGGCAGAAAGCTGAGCCCAAACGATGAGTTTCTCTTGCCTCAATATGACAAGCTCCGCGACGGCGAACAGCAAATAGCGTATCTTGGGGGAAAATTCACAGTATCGTCCCCTCGTTATGCTGCTTCCCCTTGTGAGAACCTCCTAGATCCCTCATATCCTATCCTTGCCAGATCTCCTTCTGTGCGACCAGCGCTACAGACTTTCTAGTGGCTGATACCCCAGAGTTCGACTTCTGACTTGGTCCAGATCCCGTATCAATGTCTAGCTTGTCTCGTCTTCCGGATGAGACTCTGCGTTAGCATACTTTAACCCGAATGATCTTGTCAATCGGACATCTCGAACTCCTTGGGATCGACGCTCAACTCCTCGAACCTGTGCAGCTCTGCACTTGTCTTGTCGGCGTAAAGCTCCATCCTCTCGCTTGGCAGCATTTCCTCTGGAGTCAAGGTGACACGAAGCTGTGGCATCTGCTTTGGCCAATCCAGGATCATCTCCATAACCTCGGTCCATGTTGTGTCATCTGTGGCCCTTGCGTTTGTCGCCTCGTGGGTCACGAGCAACACTTCACTGGGTTTGTCGCCTGGGTGTGTCTTCAACTCATTCTTCAGTTGGCTGAATGTGAGTCCAGGTCTGATATTGAGAATGCAACATCTTGTCAGACTTGTCTGTTTATTCTCGTCCATCCAGAAGAAGACGACAGGTTTTCCGTGGCGTAAAAGTTCCTCTCGCTGAGGAATTTCTTGCGCCAATTTTCTGCTGAGGACTTTCTGGACCCCAAAAAGGGCATGGAAGAATTCATCCTCGGAGAGATGTTCTCTTGGGGTTTTGCAAGAATCTGTTACGCGGCTGGAGACTGTCCTCACGGTCCCACAGCAGTAATAGGCGAGCGATGTGTTTAGCTCTGTCCCAAGAACTCTTGTCGAGGTCTTGTCCGCTGTGGCCCAGCACGTCGTCTTCTTCGTTGCCCTGCTTCGCCAGAACCATCTTGATCAGACCCCAAACCGGAGGGTCGCCCGCGTCCCAGATGCGCGCTATCTTTCACATAATTCTCCCAAGGGATCTTGAACTCTTCGCTGGCTCTCCATGCCATGTATGGATGCTCACTCTGGAAGCGGAGCGTCGTCATGAGTTGGGTATTCTCGAAATTAGAGCCCATTGTGCAACGCGATGTACGTCCTGTTCGGGCAAAAGAAGCAAGAGATCGTGGTCGTATAGAGGACAAATGCTGTTTCTGAGACTAAACACAGACTGTGTGCGCTTTCGTCGGCGGGCGGACGGGCGAGAGATGGTGGTTCGTTAAAGGAAGAATGCTGTTTCTGAGATTTGACCAATTTGTTGGTTCTGGCGTAAAATCTTTGAGGGATACGAGCGATGGGAGGTGATGCAGAAAGAGAAAAAGTAAAACGAGAAGGAGGAGGAGTTGACTTGGATGCTAACGTTGAGAGCAAGGAAGAAGGCAAAGAAGAAAGAGAGAAAAGTTTTGTTTTTTGTGTAGGTGCGGCGTCAAAGTGTTGTTTGTTTTGTCTGGATTTCACCTAAAAGTGAATGAATGTTCTTACAGGTTGGTTGGAAAGCTGAATGATGGTCAGTTTCTTTTTTTTTTTCTTTTTTTTCTTTCCGAAAGTGAAAGAAGCTCTTATTCCAGATGGCCGACTTTCTTTCTACAAGAGTCATGTGTCACCAATGCTGCCAATCAGGAAACAGCTAAAACGGAGATGGTCTAGACACTGACTGTATGCGCAGTGCAGCATCTATCCAACAACAACAGCAACTCCCAACATACCACCAGCCAAAATCACAGCCCCACGCAAATAATTCAACCACTCAAACCTCTGCACCATCTTCTTCAACTCTCCCTCATCAACCTCATCACCCCTCCCCTGCCTATCTAACTCCGCCATCTCCCTCAAAGGGTTATTGCAAACCGGCAACATCAACCCAGTTATAGGTCCGATAGCCATACTCAACACACCCGCCGCAACAAATCCAGTGCGTTTCGTGATTTCCATGCCCAGCACTTTCACAACTTCTGATGTTGATGAGTTGTAGGCGAGATATCCGAAGTTGGCGGCTGCGACTGCGGCTGCCTGGGGAAAAAAGTGCGAGCCGCGGGAGAAGATAAAACGAATGGCTGGGAGGGTGTGGGCGGGCGAGGGCTTGTCAGAAGATTGCGATCGCGCGTCCGAGGATAAAAGGGGTGTGTAGAGGGCTGAGATGGAGAGGATGGCTCCTGCTATTGATAACGATATCGTAGGGCCGAGAATCTTGGCCAGATGTAGAGTGTTTGTCGGGTCCATGGTTAAGAGTCTGATTGGAAGTCGAGATGTTGAAATGTGATAAAAGTCTCTTCCGCAGGGTATGTCCGAGAAAAGAGCTGCCCAGGTGATGGCAAAGCAAGAGTCTCGACGCGTTGATGCGAGATAGTTGAGGGAACTGTGTTGCTTTGGCTCAAGTAGTTGTAACTCTTAGGGCAAGATGTCGTTTCGCAGTCAGATATATTCTGGTACAATCTGGCAGGGAAGAGGCTGTTTATGTGATGGAATGGGGTGAGGTCGCAGTATCGACGTCATGACAGGGTCACAGCCAGGAGCTCCACACCTGGCAATCGGCAGCATCCGCAGTCCGCAATCCGAGCCTCAATTGTAGGTTGATTCCTGCAACCGAGCGTTCAAAGCATTGTCAAAAACTGGGGGTTCTCGATGCGAGACCTGATGAGCATTCAGGTAGCAATACTCTGTAGCAGAAGGGTCTTTGCTGTAATTTGGTAATGTTCGGGGGAGAAGATGAAGACATAAAAGGGGTATCAAAAGAAGAAACACTATTCCAACACATACAGCTGACAAGGTCCTTAAACAAGTTCCAAGTCATCACTGTCACTGTCAACGGGCATGATCGCCCTTTCTCCCAGACTGTCACGTCCTGGTTCTCTAATCCCCTTGGCAAGTTGGAACCTTGCCTTCTTGGGGCTCTTCTCACCGGTACCAGCGCCAGCGCTAGAAGCGGTTATAGATGAAGCGATTGAGCTGGGTCGAACATGAGCGGTCAATCTGGTTTGACCCTTCTCTGGACTGGGGTCGCGCTTCTGGGGTTGATCACCAAGACGTCGTCTGGTGGCACCGCTCCAGCCCATGGCCTCGGGACCAGCGGCTGTAGTCTTTGCCGCACCAGGTCTGACAGAGAACAGACTCCTGCGGTTCTTGGCAGGACTGAGACGAACATTAGCGGGATCGTTGATCAATCCAAGTTCGGCAGCAGTGGGCTTGTGAGACGGTGCGTCGTCTTCGGTAGCGGAAGAACCGTTCCTACTACTCTGTACACCTGTAGTAGTTCTAAGGTATTGCGCGCCTACACCATTGCCCATCTGACCCAGCTTTTCTGCCAACAAACGATCCTTCTCCTTGTCCTTCAGCCTACGTCGCAAAGCGTCTGCCTTTCCCAAGTCGTCGCGATCGAGAAGACTGGCGGTGGTTTGAGATCCCGGAATCATAAAATATCGCTCGTTGCTTTCGTAATCTCTTCGCATGAGATCTTGCCTGCGTGCAAAATGGCCATTGGGCAGAACGCGGGACTTTTTATGGTGTTCACTGTTAGGTCGATACATGGAGTTGACTTCCATCCTGGATGCTCTTGTCTTGCTAACCGCTAGCTCAACATGAAAGTCACAAAACTTGTTCTTTCGAGCGTTTACCCAGCTTTGGCATTCTTGTCCATTTTTCTTGAGGGCTGTACAAAATCCAAGATCTCGAGCAGAACCAATCTCCATGACGGAGTCTTCCGAGCTGGCAAGCTTCAGACTAAACTTGCCTGAGTCGCGATTGGTCTTTGGTGGCATGATTGTCGGATTTAGCATAGCAACCACAGTTCCAGGAGTCATCTTCCAGAAAGCCTCAAAGGCTGTATCGAAGAGAAACAGATCGACCTCCCACTTGAGATCAGTCAGGTTCATGACCATGAATTTCGTCGAGCCAGCATTGTCATCATCAACCGAAGAAGTCTGTTTGTGCTTTGGGCGGGTATCATAGGGGGTAGACTTTGAGGCGATGACAGCAATGACAACAAAGTCAGACTCGCAGTCTGGAGGTTCGTAGGTAGGTGCTTTGATCTCCTTCAAAAGTCGAGGCAAGGTGTATATCTGCTTGCCGTCCAGAGCTCGAGCCAATGTTGTGTGCGGAATATCACGTCGAGACAAATGTAAAGATGAAAAGCTTTCAAAGCTGGATGCTTCGTCGGCAGAGGCTGTGTCGTCCTGAGAGGGAGGCACGGCAGAGCGGAAAGAACGACTTTTAGCTCCAGTTGTTGTTGAAGAAGATTGGCGGGTGTCTTGCGATGCCGACGAAGTTCTTGAAGCTGAAGGTGTAGGAATGGAATGACTGAAATTGCTGACGCTGCTTTGAGTGGGTAGTTGGCTTGCAGTCCTGTCGCTCTGTGTCCGAGATAGTTGTGGTCTTGGTTGAGGATCCCTGCTTGGACAAGGCATGGGTTGAGTAGCAAGTCCAAAACCTTGCGACCTTGACCTTTCGATGCGTTCTTGTTTCGCCTGCTGGTGTTCTGCGGACAAGCGGCTGGCGGCGATTCGGTCGCTAAAGCTCTGTCTGGGTCGTTCGGGTTCTGTCGGCGGCACTGAGCGAGTGGTCGTTTTGCTGGCCAAGTTCGAACCATTCCTAGCTCTTTTCAACGAGACATCCGAGGCCTTCAAGCCTTTGTCGATACCGAGAAGGACGCGAGCCGGCGAAGTGGGCTCAGGCAGAGGCGGAGGTGGCATGTGTCCTTTGATGGGAGAAAGGGCGACTTGAATGGCATGGTCGTTCGGAGTAGCATGTGTTTTCTGTCTCTTCCTCGGCGAGCTTGAGTTCTCTGAGCTCGGGCGTGAATCATCGTCATAGGTGGGTTGAGATGATTTTTGTTTTTGCAACTTCTTCAAGCGAAGCTTTGCCTGAATAGCTTGTAATTGTAACTGGAGGATCTCTTCATCGTCGTCGTTGTCGTGATTGTCGTCTCCATCAGACATGGACATGAGAGCTTGGAGGGCTCTGTTGGACGAAGGTGGTTGTTTGCGGGGCGATGGGGAGATTGAACGGTTGCGTTCTTGAGAGACACGGTCTTGATGTTGTTGCCAGCGTCTTTTCCCGTTGGGCGAACTGAGTAAAGCTTCGAGAGGAGATTTGGGCGGCCAATTCATGTTGTTCTGGTTTGCGGCGGCTACGACTAGGTCAGCACTGACAGGGTTCGCGGCGGGTGGAAGGATGTTTACCCTGGGCCTTAGGGGACTGATGAACAGGCATGTTTTATGACGGCTAAGAGAGTGCTAGTGAGATTAGATGCGGTCTACATGGCATATGTAGAGTTGATGCAAGGTGGGTGATGGGTACGACCAGGGTCAATCGGTGGTACACTATGCGCTGCAGATGTTGACCAGGAAATGCTCGGTTTCCCGCTTCCTTTGCAAAGCCACCAGATAACCTTGATTCTTGTTTTCTGATGGATTTCGGATGTCAGAACAAAGATGATGATGTCGAGCAACAGATGTTGGTGTGAATTGAAGAATGGCGACAAATGACCATGTGCAGAGCGATGAATGAGATTGTGCACAAACGGTGCATCTGACCTGCATCCATCCGCATCGCACTCCAATCAACAGGGTCCATGCGCTGCAAGGGTCTCATTCTGCCAAGACATCGCGCGGACGCGTAGCCATTTGGGCTTCTTTGGGAAGTATAATGACTTTCTTTCGCGTCTATCGCGTCTTTCAGTATACATTTCCTGCGACATCTGTCAATTCCCATACTCTGCTCAGCATACATCATCATGAGGACCAGAGCGACAAAAGCTTCGATCGAGGCCACTGAAGCTGTCGAGGATACAGCCTTTCAAGGCCCCAGCCTGGAACCAAGCACCACCAACCCACCGCTGCTCTTCGTTCTGCCTGAAGGAGCCTCGACAAACGCGAGAGTCGTCACTCTGTCTAACCCTGCAACTTCAATTCCCACACGATACTTTTTCTGTCCGGAAAAAGGCATCTACGAGTTTACAAAAATCGCTGCCCCAAAACGAACTCCCCGAAGTTGGTTGATTTCGACACAGAGCTCAGGGAATGCTTCGATTCTATCCAAGGGCTACACTGTCCAAACCGCCGACCTCTTTGTTGCGACGCCAGTTGATCCTCTCTTCCTTCTGCTACCTGCTTTGATCCCACCTGCCGACTCGCACGAACAACTCTTCCTTGGCATCGACGACCATCTTGACAAGCTAGCCGAAGAAGCAAAACACTTGACTCAACTTCTACGATCCACAAACATACAAGCCTCTTTTGAGAAACGAGCCCATGTCGTATGCGACAATGTCGATTTGGGCCATGAAAAGATGTTCCGCCTGTCCAACCAAAAACTGCTGGAAGAGCTGGTCAAGAAAGCCCGTCGAATGGCTGCCAACGGCCTGCCTGCGTCAATCGAGAGCCACTTCGTTCAAGAAGCTCTTCGTGTCCCCATGATGGCCGTACAACAGACTGAGCCGCAACAAGAAGCCACACCTGCAGCCGACACTGGCCTAGCTACACCCCCTGTTTCCACAGATCAATCCCACGCTTCTGCAGTCGCCGAGTCTACCTCCCTCACATCTCCTTCTGATTCTACTCCGGAAGACGTAATCCAACTTCTGCGCCTCCGTACAGCAATCAACCTTCTCCTCTCGACTTACATCCCAACCACTCTCCACTCGTCATTGAACACTCTGCTGTCATCCTCCACCTCACCAGTCGACTTTGCTCCTCTGGACACCCACCTCGCCCGTATAGCCGACCAGAAGCGCCGTGCTCAAGCACTCCGCTCTCTCTCCGACAACATCTCTCGCAAGCGCAGTACTGCCAACGACGAAGAGGCCGAAGAAAGAGAAGCCACAAAGAGGCGAAAGAAGGAAGAGGAGGAAGCGAAAAAGAAGAATACGAGTAGAGCAGTCAAGCAGTTGGGTAAAGTCAACACGACTGGCATGATGAAACTGAGCTCGTTTTTCGCAAAGGCGCCAGCGAAAAAATAGTATGGGAATGTCACGAATCATTCGACTAGACTTTTTGACCTTCGTGTCAATCTCCCTCGACTTTGAACATTTTAGAATTCACATCCCTTGTGACTGGCTCTTCCTCGTTCGAGAATCTCACCATAGTGTGTCCCGCCTCATTCTCATCAATAACCCTTTGCTGTTTTCGCCATCAATTCCCTAAATCTCTGTTTTTCTTCACCGTCTTCGGTTCCGCTTTTCTTTATGATTGTCAACTTTTTCCTCGTGCTCGTTGCGCAAAAGAGGTGAGTGGCGTTGAGTAGCAATTTCTTTCCTATAGCCAATCTTCTTGTATGACGGCTAAACAATCTACCCCACCGACTCGGTCTTTATACACCAATCCCACACTTCATGTATGATCCTTATCTTCCCAAGCGCTCAGCTGCGGTGGAACAAACTCGACAAGCGTGACCGTCTCTTCTTCTTCCCCTTTGAGCCATCATCTTGCTGACTTCCGCCGCTGAACTGAGCCAGACTTCCCTCTTTGAGACTACTTCTCTTCGCATTCCCACTCTCATATTTGACCGCATCACCGACCGGCAACTCCATCAACTCCTGACTAAGCTCATCAAGCCTTTGGCCGACACGAAGGTAATGGTTGCTGATTTCCGCCCTCAGCTCAAGCAATCCTTCACGCACATCATGCAAGACACGTTGACGCTGAGCAATGGCCTTACCAACCCTCTCTTCCTCTTCCTTGTTGGCGTTGAAACTGACTCTTTTCTTTTGCTTGGCGAGCGCCTTTTCGACAGCCTTGTCCACCTCTTTGGCCGTCAGTTCGGCGCGCAACTGACGACGGCGCTCCCGTTTCTCGAGAAGGTAGATGGCGATTGGCAGTTCAACGTGCAGGTATTGGTCGACGGGCACAGGGCTGCGTTCTTTTTCCTCTTCGGCTCTTTTCGTGTTGGATCTGAGGCATGATCTGATGCCGTCGTCGGTGGGTGGGTATTCGTGCTCTAGGAACCCGTCGCGAAGGAAGCGATACCATGTCACGTTTCTCTCCAAGGTCTGCTGTACTTGGTTCATCCAGGTCACTGTGCGCTGGTACTTTGGTCCTTTGCGAAGCTTCGACTTTGTCAGCTTCTGCTTGTGCCGCGGGATTTGATTGTGGTGTTTACTTCTGGGTCTGTGATGAAGTACGGCATCATCTGCTCGATGGTTCTCTTCTGTCGTTCGGACGTGTGGTTTGTCGTCATGGTCTGATTTGTCCAAGGTCTTGGTGGGTAAGCCATCTTCACAGGGCCGCACAATGTCAGATGTTGTGCTGTTGAAGTGTTGAGATTTGTGAAGATGTCAAAGAGAGCGACTGGGTGGGTATTGACAAAGAAGCGGTGCAATTGGTCGTGTTGTGGATATTTACTCACATTCACTTGGGGCTCTCAAGCAGCACTCTTGAAGTGATGCTCTGAACAAGATCGAAAGGAATCAGATTGGATTTCCTCGCCTAATATCTAGAGCTAGTGAATGGTTGTTGTTGCATAGACTATGAATCTTCAGAAAGGCGTAACTGATCGTGACATGAGCGGACGGCGTGTGGTATACTCTTGAATCCATCTCATTCTTTGCATCCTCATCCTCCTGCCTGGATGACCTCACCACTTTTTTTCTAGTCGTTGGCTGCCATAACATCCAGGATCTCTTCTTCGACCTTGAGGAACACACGACGGAGTCCGACATGATTGGTACCAGTCTCGTCATTCACACGCTTGCGCAGCGAATGAAGGCTGTCGATGACACCGTCCAATCTCTGGTCCAACTTTTGCTTTGCCTTCTTCGTAGAACCGTGGATCTCTTCGTCTTCAGCCAATTTGCGCTTCTTGCTTGCATCTTCCTTCTTGACTTGCTCGTCGCTTTCCGCCTCGACCGTGTCTTGATCCTTTGACTTGGGGATTTCACGTTGTCTCTTCTCTTCTTGTCTGAGCAGCTTACAGATGGCTGGTTCAAGGTCATTGCCATAATACTTGGCGACACTCTTTAACTGGCCCTTTTCGATTGTTCTCAGAGCGATACGGGCAAGCATGCAAGATTCCTTATCTTTGTGAACACGGGCATAGACGGTACCACTTGCCGAACGATCCCATGACGTGAAGTCGTCGAGGCCGCTTTGGACGGCATTCATCCATCCCAGGGTATCTTGTGCTCGAGGCCCTTTACGAAGCTGTCTCTGATTAGCGCCTAGGTGATTCTTGTAAGGGGAGATGACTCACTTCTGACGACTTGACGAAGTCAGGCACGTCGGGCAGTGGAGGATCCATCTTGGTGACCGGCGCTTCCAGATTGACAACTCAAGATCAGGCTCACGGTTGTTCTTGAGTTTTGGGATCGAAAGAGAGACTCGTGATTGCAATGCTGAAAGGAAGCTTCGTCTGATGCAAGGTGATCGAGGGTGAGAGACAGTACCCGGGACAGAAAAAGGCAATTGTTTGTGAAGAGCAGCCAGCGATCTTAGTAGCAGTAACCGAGAAACAGCGAAGGCGTAGCAGGAAGCGGTAAGCGGGTTGAAGGAAGCAGCGACCACCTCAGATTCAAGCGCGAAGATGGAAGCGACACCTCAACCACAGCCAAGCAAGCACGTCTGTCTCGTGCTCCGACTGTTTGACCCTATTGCCTGTTTTGGCGTAAGCAAGATCTATCGAGACCAGCGGCATGGGAACTCACAGAAAACGTGGCGTCTGCAGAAGACTCTTGTGCGTCTGCGAGAGGCGAAAGCGAAGCGAGATGATGTGGATGTCTTGCTGTGAACAGACGACGGCATGACAGGTTGGCGGTGAAGGTTGCGTTGTGAATGGTATGTTGGATATCGCTTGAAAAGAAGAGGTGAAGCTGAGGTCGCCTAGTTCATGGCCTTCCAATGATTTTCTTCTCTGTGATTGTGACGAGTCTCGAAGTGCTAAATAGACTTACTGCATGTTTGCAAAAGTGTTTCTGGATGCTTTGTACTCGCTCACTTCAAAGCTTTTGCATGAAGACACCCAAACATTTGCGAGAACTGAAACGCTTACTTGCTTGGTGTTGGCTACACACTAAAGATCAAACTCTTCTAACCGAATTGACTGATAGAACAGCGTCGATATCCAAACTGATTGCATGACTAGATAATACTGATAACAAAAATCGCTTTATTGAGTGTAGCTATCAGGCTGGTGGTTGCCTACTGATGGGATCTAGATTGACGTCGTATGGCACATGCCCGGTCGATTCTTCCCTACAGGGACGGCTGTATATCCGTTCCTTGCACCCAGGTTATCACAAAGCGCAGCAGATATAAGCGGACACCATTTCCCAGTACTTACAGAAGCAGGACATTTTCTGATCGGCTCTGCAACCCAGCTGGAAACGAAACCATTGGACACTCATGGCCACTTTTGCAGGCATGTGACTTCGGCCACAATGGCGGTAACTCAATACTGCAAACAATGTCAGTGATACTGTCAGTGATAGGTAGCTGTATACATCCCTTGGAGAAGCAACGACGACCGAGCTGCGAATCTTCACACGTCACTTCTCTCCGAGAAGCGTACTGCCCCCTTCGCGTCTGCCTTGCACTACTATTGTTCCAAAACTGCCTTTCTGCTTCCATTTGTGGCATCTCTGGAGTTGCGGCGTCCCAGCTCTTTCTACACAACATCTAATCATCATGCCTCCTCTGCCCGTCAATCAAGAAGGGTGTCTGGTGTCACTCGAGAACGAGATTGATTCCAACGGTCGCGAGATTGCTTTCTTGAAGGTAAGCTCATTCCGGATGTTTTGCTTGATCACTTTATGACAAGGACGAGCTGAAAATCTGCAGAGCCAGCAACACAAAACCTTGGAGAGACTCGAATTCCTCAGCGAGACTCAACAGAAGCTACTCAAGAAATTGAACGTTATCAAATCTGAATTTCAACTTCAAGAAATCAACAACCTCAGGGCTGAAAGACAGCTTCTTCAGCCTTGCGACTCCGGAGTCTTCAGCGAAGATGATGTGAATGTGACGCCGTGAGTCTGATGAACATCTCGTTCAGTACCTTACTCACCCGCTGAAAAAACGCCCAGAAGCAGAGTTGTGAATTCCGGCTCATCGGTACAGAGACACACGAAGAAACGCTCTTATGGTGAGTTCGAAAGTCATGCCTCAACTCCAAGTCTGATCTAAGGATAGATGACGCTCAGAACAACGCACATTCTGTCAAGAAAGAACGCCACAGACTTGAACGCGACGATCATGCCGGTACTGGCTTCATAACCAGCACGGACAAGAAACAACCTTCCGTCATCATTTCCAAGACCAAGACTGCTGGTGAATCTCGCAGCTCCATTGCTCATGTCAATACTACCCCCCAGGTCGAGGAGATTACAGTCTTCATCGAGGAAAATCAACATGGACTAGAATTGGCTCTTGATGAGAGCGATGAGATCCTACGTGCTTGGGAACAGGACGGTGACCTATTGCGTCAAGAGTGGAAGAAGCAACTCAAAGAATTCAACAAGAGGAACGACGACTGGCCCACCAAGGCAAGAACGGGCGGTTGCGTTCGCTCGACCCTGTTTGTCCAAGGCAAGTGCCATCTCACCATTGAAAATCCCGGCGAGTATGCATGCAGAACCTGTTGGAACACCAATGCTCTTTGCGTCGCATGGGATGAGGACAACAAGGCTTTCTGGCTGCGTCCTCAACTACCAGCTGTCAGATCTCAAGACAACAAGGCCATCGGGCCCTTCTCGATCCAGAGATTTATGTCCATGAGGACTGAGATTAGTCGTGGCACAAGACTGGCTCACTGGGAAAAACATTATACCCCATGAAGACCGCTTCATCTTGTCTTCAACACAAGTGGCCCAGATTCAAACCCCCTCATGACTGGTTGTTGTGGTCGAGGTATATCAAGGAAGTGAGAGGGTGCAGCTTGCTAGGGAGTCTGACGATACCTTTACATTGCTGTATTTTGCTCGAGAAGTCGTACTTTCATGCCTTGGTCGCTCAAAAATTTGATACGATACACAAGAAAATGGTCAGTACTCTCAATTGTGCAATTTCTGCTCCCGCAAAGCGCTTGTTCTCTCGACTTTTTCGACCACAATCGATACAACAAGCCAAAGCTAGTCGCCATGCAGACATAGACCAAGGCAAATCGAGGGGCCTCGGGCTAGATATATCGCAGCCTAAGCGACGACTGATACATCTGAGAGAATATACATACTAACCCGTAGCCTGGAAACTGCTTGAAAGACCGAGTCTTGTGAATGTAGCCGAATGTTAATCGTTTAGTGGGATATGAGTACGGTATTTCGTTGCTGACAGGTACGATGGATTTCGGTTGTTGCGCTATGTCTTGCCGAGAAAGAGTATGCCTGGCGACAATGATTGATATCAAGGGCACAAAGATGAGAAATAGATCAGATATAGCGCCACTCGAGCATCTCGACCCTCTCTTGATCAGTAATAAGTGGGATGAGCGAGGACTGGTGGCTACACGACTTTTGGCCAGTCGGGAAACATGATTTGGCACAGCGACTCAATCATTTCCCCGAAGGGCCTCTACCACTTCAGGCAATCTTCATTGAACTCCTTACAAGTGCATGAGACCGTTCTTCCCTCAAGGTGATCCTTCAAACGTTTCCTGCAGTTGATATCAGCTAGAGTACAAAAGCACAGCTTTTCATTCGTAGTGTAGGTCATTATGGACGAAGATTGGCTCAGTCAGGCGAGACGATTGTGCTAGAGCAAGCAATTTTTCCACAGTCTATTGTTGTCAGTGGCTTGGTATGTTTACGTCTTGCCTTTTGTAGCATAATGTTGTCGCATTTGCCGGCATGGTTTGTTGTGCCCTGGAGTTTCACCGCTCGAAATCAATATGCGGGCTTGATCGGACGCCTTAGGCCTATGAACGGGCCTCTCACCGCACATCTAGCAGGAATCTAGCAGGAGCTTGGATACACCGCTACAGGACATTTTTTGCGAGTCAATTGGTTATAATAGGACGGTTGCGCTCTCTGTGCTGATCACTCGTACAAAACATCAATCACATCGGCTCTTGCCTTTTGTTCTGTGACAAAAACACCACCTTTCCTCGCGACCAACGCCAATCGCAAAAACATCAATCTGTCCTACCACAACCATGGGTAAATTCAGCAGAAGTTTGCGTCCTTCAATGGGCAGTCGTCCGTCTTCTGGTGTTTTTGAGAAATCCAGTCGCCCTTCATCAGGCGTATTCTCATCTTCCAGTCGACCTTCATCTGGTGTCTTCGATGCCGCCGAAATCCCAAGATCTGATGCATCCGAGACAAGCAGCCGTGAGCTGGCCGACTTGGCTCAAGATCTCAAGGTATGCTTGCTATGCTGTCGTCCTTGATGACGACAATGTGCTAATACTCGTGTAGGCCCTCGCAGACCAAGCCGAACAGCACAAACAACACAACCTTGACAACTTTGTCCAGATCCTCAGCCATTTGAACGGTCTTCCGGCCATGCTCGAGCACCTCGGCCAGATCCCCGATGTTGTCACGCTGAACCAAAAAATTGGCCAACAGTCACAGCAGATCGCCGATCTTGAGGCTCGTCTTGCAGCCTCCGAAGCAGCACACAAGGAAGAGACCACCGCTCACGCCACCACAAAAGATGAACTTGCACACTGCAAGGCCAACATTGATTCTAAAGACGAGCGTATCACTCACCTCAAATCGCTTTTGAACAACATTGATCAGGACGTCAAAGACGCGCGCCTGGCTCTTGAGACAAAGGACCTTGACATTTCCGAACTGAGGACCGAGGTTTCCAAGCTGAACTCGCTTGTTGCCTTCCAGGACCAGGAACACGCTCAGCTCAGTGACTCTATCACAGCCAAGGATGACGAGATCAAGCACCTTCATGAAGGCCTCGCTGGCAATGACGCCGAACTCGCACACACAAAGACTGTTCTGGCTCAACTGGATGCTCAGATAGAATCTAAGAACCAAGAGCTGCATTCTCTGCGCACCGCCAACGAGTTGACCTTCCGCCAACTTCTCGAGTCACAGACAGCCAGCATGGAGCAATTGTTTCAACAACAAACTCAAACCACGGATGCCTTGACTCAGCAAATCATTGAGCTCAAGCAACAGGTTCGCCTTCAACAACATCTCGACATTCCCAACACTCCTCCTACCTCCAACCCTGTTAGTCCTGCCGTCTCGACAGCCAGTGCCAGTTGGGGTATGCCTGGCTTCGGCATGTTCGCAGGCAAGAAGCCCAAGTTGCACAAGCGATCCCAGAGCCAGATTGTCATCAAGCCTCCCCACAAGTTTGATGTGCCCGTTCCCACCATGCTCTGATCTTTGAGCTGGGTTGAGCTGAATGTCTGCATTCTTTTTCGTACTGCTGTCATGATCGTTGCGTTTGATTTTCTTCTCTTCTTGTCCATTCTCTTGTTTTGCTTTCTTTTTTCCTGGTCAGCTCTTCGCTTTCAATGCCCTTCAACGAACTCTTAATGTTGCACGAGAAACACGATTGATTTGTATATAAACTGTATTTCATTGTACATTCTACACTTGAATTCCGACTCGTCTCTTGATCATGCGTCGATGACTCGCTTCCCGTTGATGTCGTGTGTCTTTCTGCTACTATTTGCAGCTAAGATAGAGGATCAGAGCTGCTTGAAGTTCTCATCTTGCCGTGGCCCATTCTATCGTGCTATTCTGCAGCTCTTGATAGGTTTGGCTGACTCACGGCTAGCGACGTGCACTCTTCATGCTAGGTGGTACGTGGTGGTCTGAGGATAAGCAGGTATCAAGTTGTGTTGCAGAAATCCCTCGAGTCTGTCCGCCAAATGGTTTACTCAAGGGCATCAACATGACGACGATACCCTCTTCTTTCGATCGACCCGGGGACGACTTGTCATTGATCCCGCTAATATCATTCTTCGCCATCCATATTCCTACCTTATCGAGCGTTTGGATCGATCTTGCTGACGACTATATCGAACCTCAGACGAAAGACCAGATGTTGAAGCATGTAGACTTGAGATGAGAGGAAAGAGAGCATGTGGTTTGATATTGTTTTGAACCATTGCACAGGACATTCTCTGTCGCAGTCTGAATCCCTTGAGATACAATGGCAAGTCAAAGTTGAGGTAAGAGGAAAGTGAAAGAAAGCTATGGTGCCATATGGTCTTGATCCAATGCAGATAACAATTTCCACCGTAGCCTGATCCCCTTGAGATACGATGGTAGGTCAAAACTGAGATGAGAGGAAAGGGAACATGAGGTGCCATATGGCCCTGAAGCATTGCACAGATAGATTCGTACTACAGCTTGAGTCCCCTGAGATACTATCCAGTGCCTTCGCTCACTAGAAGTGATTCCCCGTAGTAGTGAGTCGAATCTCTCACCCGTAATGATGCATTGTTGTGAAGCAAACAACCACCTCGAAGTGAATCCTAGCACGCATAACATCGAATAGATTTACGCGCATCTCACTGACTACTTTTTACGCGCGCACAATTATCTTCTCTTGCTCTAAATCGACTCGTGTAACCTTCGCATAACTTTTCTTACCATCCACAACCATCACCATGGATTACCAGGCTCAGCAAGCCTTCGATGCCATCGAACCTAACGTCGACGAGCTCCAGACCATGTGGCATGTAAGTTATTTTTTTACGCGAGCGCCGAGTACGCATAAAAAGATCTTTCATGCGCTGACACGAATCGTTTGTTGCAGCACGCACAGTACGTGCCATTCGGGCTGCCCCCCAACATCGTCGGCGCCATGAACATCTGCCAGTCGAAATTCGACAAGACGACCTTCTGGCAGCGCAACGACGACGGAAAGTACTACGCCATCCACTACGCCGACATCAACGCCTGCGCCTACGCCCGCCACGGCAGCATCTCGGGCATGACTTGCAACAACAGAATCCTCTTCTCGGAAGCCGACCACATCGACGAGCAGAACAAGGCCTTTGCGGCACTGTACGCCTACAACGCCGCAAAGTACAGCGAGCAGACCATCAAAGGCACCGCGCGCCAAAAGGCCGCCCAGAGAGGCGCCATGAACAGAAAGCTCAACAAGGCCAAGCGCGCCGAGGACAATGTCAAGAACCTCATCAAGCAGCTTTTTGCTCTCAAGCATTTCGAGGGTGTTCGTGACGAGCAGTACGACATTGCTTTTGACAAGACCATCGGTGACGTCCTCACTGCTCTCAACTCGAAGCTCGATCTTGAGGCTATCCGCGCCGAGATCGTCTCCGATCAGGCTGGTCAGGGCGACAAGAGCGTCTGAGTGACGTTCAAACCGCGCAGTCCCCGAAAAACGGTAAGAAGACTGAAAAAGACTCTTGTGCTTTTGGGATCTTTTCTTTTTCTAATTCGAGCGCAGGTTCATCGAAAGATTCTTCAAAGCACATCCGATTCACCAAAACTTTCTTCTTTTATTTTCTTTTCTTCTCTGCCATTGGCATCCGAGGGGAAGAAAAAAAAAGGGGGAGGTTGGAGCCGAAAATCAATCGAGAGAATGAAAGAAGAAAAAAAAAGGGAACAGAGGACAGACACTTTAAACACATAAAAGTGAAAAACGATGTCACGAAAGCAGGAATGAGAAAATGAGAAAAATGATTCCAAACCGTGCAATTGAAATCTTTTAATCGTTGATTTTTCGCCTCTTTGCGGTCATGTGAACCAGAAGGCAGTCGCCCCCACGCGAGCCGTAGTCTTTGCCAGGAGTGATTGGTTTGAGGACGCAATGGGAGATGATTTCCACTCTCAAATAGTTGAGCGCTATCCTTGATCAGAAGCCCAGGAAGCCGAGGCTTGCTGCGCCGAGGATCTTGGCTGGTACTGACGACGACATTGTCGGCGCCCGAAGGGGAAACCGCGACAAGCTCAGACCGCACCAGTGCATAAGGATCATGTCTCTTATCTCATCCCAGCCGACTAGTAAGCCTTTCGATGAGAAGAGGGTGGTGGATGATTATTGCTATTTGTCAATTGCAGCTGTACACGATATCATACATACCCTCATAAGTTCATTCCTCTTTCCCTTTTTGCGCAACAAGAGTTCCAGCTCTTGAACCCGCTCGCTCATTCCTCTGCCCTCTCTCTCAAGTCTTGCCATCTCCCCCTTTACTATCAACCCCAAACACCCTGTTCAACCAATCCCTAACACTGTCTCCGACCGCGACTTCATGCCCCGGGCCTCCGATATGTATCTTCTTCAACACGCCAGTCTTGATGAGGATGATCGTCGTGACGACGATGATTGCAATGATTGACAATAGCAGGATCCAGAAGGTGCAGCATATGCAGAAGCAAGAGTTTTTCTTCTTGCGGCGAGTTTTTGGGAGCCAGGCTTCGGTTCTGTTGGGGCAGAAGAGGTTAGTCGAAAGATGGCAGGTGGGAATAAACGCATGGGATGGCTGGGAGTGTAAAGAGAGACGACGGGTATATCACGAGGGTTGAAGGAGGTCAGTAGGGGAGGTGGAGGGTTTGACGAGGCTGATCATAGGCTCGATGGGGGTTAGATGGGGGAGATCCTCAGTGGTCCCAGAATGGCGGGCAATGCCAGAATCTATGGAGTTCGGTGAGAAATTCATGGGATTGGGCAGAAAACAGGCGAGGCAGCCAGCACAGGGACTGGAGTGGCTAAAATGGGGATGGGGATTGCCGGAACCCGGCGAGTGCTGACCGGACTTGACTGGGATAGGTGGGAAAAACTGGAAAAGGTACGAAACAGACGAGGATAGTGTAGAAGAGACGAGGAAATCAATACTTTTGAGGTGCAAGCTGTGCTTCTTCGTCCAGATGTACTGCATAGCTGAATCGTCTCCAGAAATTGGGGTCACGGGGCACTGCCATGATTGGTCTTCCCTTGTCTGCGATAGTCGTGTGCAAATCAAACGTTGACGGACGGTGGAGTTGGCATAGGCGCGTTGGCGATGCTCAATCGGTCAAGGGAACAGATATTTCCGTCGGTGCTTGTTGCGGAAAGATCCTGGTTGCTGCGTATATTGTAGACTACCGTGAAAATTGTGGCTCTGTTTGGTCTTGCTGGTCTGTGTCGCGATCGTCTTCGTCGAGTGTTCTGATGGTTCGTGTAATCGTCCTGGATGATTGCTGTCTGAATTTCGCGTGTCGTATCGATCTTTTCGTGTTGCTTCTGGTAGTTTTGATGCAAGTATGCTTGAATTGGTGCGTGATGGGCCAGCAAAATGTCGCTTATTTTCCCTCCAAGTATGAAATTCTGATTCCAAAGATATTCCAAAGAGATGGCAGATGCGTTTGTTGCCGCGTTGGAGGAGAGAAGTGGATTCGCGGGTCTGGTGGCCTGAGGAATGTATGAAGGGAAATCGTGATCGTGACGCTAGTTGGTATCGACAAGGTGCAAACGAACGGACGGGTCAAATCGATCGACCCTGGGAAAACGATGCAAGATACTGGGTTGAAGAAAACTGTTTGTTGCAAAAGAGCAGGAAGTTGGGAAAAGATGACTAGGATGTCAAGACGTGAAAAGAAAGCCTCGAATACTTCTTATCATACACCCTGCATTACATCTCGAGCCTGCGACCTACCTGCGACGCTGATGTATAACCTAGAGTCATGCTAGTCGGGATGATGTGAGGTGTACGGTGGACGAATGCTCAAGATTGCTTGAGCCTCCTTATTCCTGCTTGGAGCTTGTCGCAAAAGTGTTTTGTTCTGAAGCAGCGGGCACGGCATCCTGAAACATGAGCTCTGAATTTAGATCAATTGCTCGCGAGTGGTCTTGTTCTTCGTGTGTACTATGCAGGGGTGGAAACTCGGCCGGATTAAGCAAGAAATATCTCGATTTGTTCAGTTTGTGGCATGTCGAAATGGAAAGACGAGGAGTGATGGGTTGACAGAAAAGAAGCTCTGGTGGCCTCGGCTAAAATACTTTTTATTTTTCTTTTTTTTTCCTTTCCCCTCAGTTGAGACTGCAACCCTGTGTATATTGAACATCAACCACAACCATGCCCTGCTTGAGTTCACTCCTGAATATGAAGAGTGTCGTTCGTATGTACCGTGGTAGTACGTGATGATAGCTTTTCTGTGCCTGCAAAAATAAAAACCAACAAGGATATTCTTCCCTCAACCCGTAAACGCCGTGTTCATGCTTCTCATGCCGTCACCCTTGATTCTCAAAGGCAAATCCTAATATCTCTTTCTGGTGGGTTCGGGGGATGGCGACCTGCTCGCACTCTTCTCGTCTCTTCCTCTCAATCTCAACCACTTCTTTGTGGCCAGCTCGATTTCGCGATCAAGTTCGGGTGACGGGTCCTTGCGATGGATGAAGTTGCAGAAGCCGCCACGTACGCAGCCTTCACCTGAGTTGAGACGACAACATGCTTCTCTGAAGTCGGTGACGGGGGAGAGTTCGCAGTAGATGGGGCGACCGGCGTACCAACGCGAGTTGAGAGCGTCAGAAGCGGCTTGGGCAGACTCTTCGTACTTGAAGCGGGCGTAGACGTTTCCGATGAGATCTGGTTCAGGTTAGTGGGTGGAAACAGGCCAGCAAGTGGGCAGAGGTGTACGCACGGTCATTGTTATTGTCGCAAACGACGACCTCCTCGATCTGGCCGTACTTGCACATCTCACACCAAAAGTCCTCGTAGAAGGCGTCAAAGTGGTTCTGAAGTTGTTGCGGGTTCATCTTGCTCTTGGGATCGTATGCGGGGTTCTGGTAGAGGTTGGGAAGGAGGATGGTTTGCGAGTACGAGGGCTTGACATGTTTGCGCGAGCAGCGGTCTCCGTGACGGCATGCGCCAATCTTGTAGTAGAAGGAGCAGTTGACCTGTGAGTTGGGTGGGTCGTGGTTAGTTCAGAGTCGCGCGCGTGCTGTGGGAGAAGTCGAGATGCGCACCTTGTCCTGCTCGGTTCCGTAGATGGAGGCGAGATAGTTGGCCATGATGAAGCAGTTGTGATGAGGATGGATTGCTGTGGCCGTTCAGTCTCAAGCTCGTCGTCGACTGCTGGCGTTGCGCGCGCGCGCGTGGCGACTCTTTTGTCAGCGGTCGACTTTTCTGGCAACATCGGCTGCACTCTCGACGCCCTCGTCCCTTCAAACACGCTCTGATACTCATCGCAAATAATACATCAGAACGACGCACACGTCCCTACAAACACGCTCTGATACTCATCACAAATAATACATCAGAACGACGCACACTGTCGAGATGCTGTTGCCCTCCTTTGCAATACATCTTGATTTCGTTCACCAAATCTTCATCTCGTCCACGTTCTGCTGTTGAATCCTCTCTGCACCATTTGCCTTCATCCCACCATGTTTGTCCCAGCCAAGGACGACTGCCCACCATTCTCCGACAAGAGTCTGGCCTGGAGCAACGTCTTCGACTGTCCAAGTGAAAGCAGTGTACAGACGATGCAATGTCGCAGATGCTCCTGCGTGTCAGCCTTTGATCTTGCGCTCCATGCGATGCCCTTTTTTCTTGACCACGTTGCGCGAGTGGTATACTTAGTCACGCATTGATTCCATTCACCACACTCCAGCAAAATCCATCTGTCAGAATTCTAGAATTCCGGCTCCTCAACATTCGCCGTTGGATATCTCACTATCAATAAAAATTCCCGTCAAACGCATTCCAACGGTCCCGGAAGCCTACACTCAGACATTCTGTTTACATTCCTCATCCATTGCACGCGCTCCTCCAACAGAGTCATTCAACATGATCTTCTGTCTACCTCGACCCTCTCCATGGTGCTGGTCTAAGTACATTTGTTTCATGTTTCTTTCCATCCGACGCTCGTTTTTATCGTCATCACAGGCTCTTCAGCCATAAACCCGCTAACAAGACAAGAATACCGTTACGCCATCATCTGTACTCCTCTAGTTGCCGAGAGTCTGAATCGCAATAGTCATTGCTGTGCTTGGTTTGTACAAAACTCTCTCGACTTCCCACCCGCGCGCACATTCGTGCTCATCTTTTCCTTTTTAATGGAAATGAGAGCCAATGTGAGGTCATTGGTGCTGTTTGCGTTGTTGTATCAAGATGCCATAGGCCACGGTATGTGTTGGTGGACTGCCAACTCTACTGTGTAACTGACCATCAATCAGCAGTCATCACACCGACGATTGTCGTGACTACTCACATTTCTGCTTGCACATTCTCAAGCAATGGCACTCTGCCCAGCACACCCCCAACAACCTCCGCTTTCTCCTCGTCGCAGAGTCTGATCCCATCCGGCTTCGTGCTTTCTTCGTCAGCTTCTTCGGGCTCTGTGACTCTGGGACTTCCTTCTCTATCAAGCACGTCCTCGGCACCACTCAGCTCGACCTCAGAAGCATCGATTTCTTCATCATCTAGCAGTTCTACTCCAGCCGCCTCGGCAGTCGCTGTCTGCGGTCAATCTTACTCTGGAACCAATGGAACACAATACCAGATCGCTTGTGGACAGACGTACGGCGGAGACGTAATCACACAGCAGACCGATGGCTCTCTCAACCGTAAACCTCAGTCCAGTGGAAACACATTCGAAGCATGTATCTCGTCTTGTGAAGCACTACCTCAATGTGTAGCTTCTGCTTTCCTGGCCGGCGAATGCACTCTACTGTCCGCAATCAACCGTATCATCAACACTGTAGGGGCTCTGGCAGCCATCAGAGCTGATTATGTCGAAGTTTTGGCTGCACTTGCAAGTCCCAGTGCTGCTACTACGGCTACCGTGCCTGGTCCGACAGTGTCAACAGCCACACAAGGATACTCGTCAGCTATTGAAGATCACTTGTCTCAAAAAATCTCGGAAAACGCTCCGGTTCCGACAAGCGACAATACGGTGGTTTATGTTACTCCCAGCACTGCGATTACGACAAGCAGCAGCTCTGTAGCGGCGTTCTCGTCGCGACTCTCAGATTACATTTCTCAGCATTTGTCCGAGAACGCACCTGCCCCTACCGGTCCCAATACTGTCGTTTACATCACCAGCGCAGCCTCTTCGGCCATGCCGACAAGGGCTTCTGAGCCTTCGACATCGGCGCTTTCTTCTTCGTCAACCCCTGAATCGTCCTTTTCTGTGTCCAGTTCATCTGTAGGGCTTCTGACTGGAACTTCTGCCTTGAGTATCGCTTCCTCAAGCAGCCAGATCGCTGTAAGCGTGTACGTATATCGTCGAGCTGTTACTCGGAAAACGTCAACCTCTCTGCATAAATCGTCTGCACATACGACTTCTATCGTTAGAAAAACCACACTGCACAAATCATCTGCACATACCTCCTCCACGGCCAAGAAAACTACACTGCACAAATCCATTTCCGCACATAGATCTTCGTCTACGCCGGTCGTAAACAAGAAGAGTACTGTTTCTTCCAAAAAGCAAATCCCATCCAAAAGCACATTATCCACACATATCATTACTGCACAGAAGGTCGTCAAAAAGACAACTGCTTCAAAGAAGAACACAAGCACATCCAGAAAGACTACATCCCCCAAGAAAAGCACAAGCACATCCAGGAAGACTATCTCTACCAAGATACCCACCTCCTCCAAGCAGCCCACAGCGAAGAAGATCATTTCTACTTCAAACCCCCAGACCACCCTTATCAAGAAGACCACTTCCTCAAAACCCAACACAACATCAAAGAAGACGTCGTCATCACTGAAAAAGAGTTCTTCTTCCAAAAAGAGCGCAATCATCACCACTCCAAAGACAACGAACAAGACCACTGTCACTTCCCTCAAAAAGTCCTCTACCGCGTCGTCGAAAGGCTCCCACGTTAGCACTTCTTCCAAGATCTCGAGCACTTTCACTTCCAAGAAGATCGGCACTACACTTGTCAAACACACTTCAAGCACAACTAAGAAACCGACGAGTACTGCAATCATCAAAAGCACAAGCTCATCTTCATCTCGTTCAAGTTCACGAATATCCTCCCTCAAGAGCACACTCCTTTCCTCCAAGAGCACATCTTCTGTCAAAAGCACAAGCACGTCTCTGACCCATCTGAGCGCGACCCTTGTCAAGACTTCAAGTCTCTTGAACACACTGACAGGTTCAAAAAGGTCTAGTTCCTCTGTCGTTCTGCCGCTATCGTCTTCTACAAGCTCCAGCGCCGCAGCAGCATCAACGAGTTCTTCCCAGATTGCCTCCACCTCCTTGACTAGAGGTGGCTCAAGCTCGACATCTGCAGCAAGCACTATGAGATTGAGCTCCCCAACATCGAGTGCGAACAGCCTCCTGTCGACAACGACGATTCCGAGCTCCAGCAGATCCACGGCCAGCTCGACGCCTTCTTCGCGATCCAGCTCTTCCAGCACCCGTAGCAGCGCAGCAGCTTCTTCTACCCGGAGTTCATCATCCCGCACAAGCAGCACTGCAACTTCCATCCCAACACCTGTCCGCAACAACGGCAAACGCGGTCTCTCCTACAACCAAGCGAATCTCACCATGCCCTTCTCGCTAAGCGGCCAGAACAGCCAAGTCTCCTGGGCCTACGACTGGTTCTACGCCCCGTGCAGCACTCCCGGCATCAACGACTGCAACTTCAACCCCGCCCTGGAATTCGTGCCTTTGCTCTACAACAACGATCCCAACCTGCTCGCCAAATGGCCTGCCGCAGCACAAATCGCCATCGACAATGGCAGCACGGCATTGATGTCCTTCAACGAACCCGATTTCTGCATTTCAGGCAGCGCATGCATGAACGTTTCCACAGCCGTGGCCTACCATCAACAATACATGCAACCTTTTGCCGGCAAAGCACTCATCGGCGCCCCGGCCGTCACCAACGCCGCAGGCACGGATGCCAACCCAATGGGCCTGCAATACCTGCAATACTTTCTCGGCAACTGCACCGGCTGCACGATCGACTTTATCAACCTGCACTGGTACAGCAACAAATACGCCGGCGCCTCTTACTTTGAATCGCACGTCAATTCCGCACGCGCAATCGCCGCCGGCCGACCCATCTGGATCACCGAGTTTGGCCTCGACAATGAGTTTAGCTATACGGATGCAGAGTTGCAGGCTTTTTTGCAAAAAGTCATGCCCTGGTTGGATCAGCAGAGTGATGTGGCTAGGTATGCTTATTTCATGGATGCGCCGGGCATTTTGATCAATAGCGCCGGTAATGCCATCAGTGGGACTGGTGTGGTTTACAATAGTTTTACCAATACCACTAGACAGCCTAATCTTTATACTTAGCAGGGATAGCTGGAAATCGGTGGCCGTTTAAGAGAAAGGAGGTTTGGAGGGGGGGTTTTGTTTTTGCGAGATATATTTGGTGTCTTCTCTTTTACCTTTTAATGACAATCTTCTGATGGCGCAAATCTTCAACTCGATCGCCCAAAGGAACTCTCGATGATTCTTACGGTTTTTTGCGGGAGAGGAACGTGTTGCAGATTATTCATTCGAGTGTTGATAAGGTGTCTTTTTTGTAGCGGGTTGTGAGGAGTGAGAGAGGGCTTGGGATGAGCGTGAGTAGAGGATTGTGGAAGACTAGGTCAAGTTTTTGATTCCCAGGCGGCTTTTTCCATCTTCTGCGGATCGATGAAGCTGGTAAGATGCATCTTTGACAAAAACTCAGAAGGCATAGTGCAAAGACAACGGGATAAAGCAACACCCTTATGACAGACACGATATGCGTGAGACTTCGAGCAAAGACATTCATCTACGAGAGCTATAGACTTCCGAGTATCAATCCAAAGAAAAGGAATCAACACACCAGCCTCAACTCTTTTTCCCGTCGTCCAGCTCAAAGCATTTCTTCTTCGTGATCGGGCAATATAGCAAGACCTGACGCCCAACCTCTGTGGTCAGACACGGAGATTCAGAGATTACTCAACCGTTTTGAGCAGTTTTTAAGTGAGAAGGAACCTAATCACCTCATCGTTTTACTTCTTGTGTGCTTGTTTTGCAGGCTTAAACCTTCCAACGGCACTTCTCCTCGCCGCACTTCTTGCAGGAGAGGATGAGCGCATTGCTGTTGATGTCATCGACGACTCCACGGAATTCGCTGTTGAAGTTGATCAAACAGTCGCTGCAAGCCTTGTGGTCGAGGTCGTACTCTTTGAGTGCGGTAAGAATAGCCTCGAGACGACGGCGATCACCAGGCGAAAAAGAGCCAGGACCATTGGGACCACGGGGTCCGTGATGACCTCTAGTCTGGACGGTTGAAGTCGGACCTGTGAAAGTTAGTACAAGCAAGGATGAAGGAACCATCGGTAGCATACCATTGCGAATGTCCGTAAGCTGGTTTCTCAAGTAGGTGACATCCTTTTTCAATTTGGTGATCTCATTACGCTGCTGCTCGATGATAAGGGCACTCTTCTGAGCACCTTCGTTGACGTTGCCGTCGACAGGCGCAGAGGAGTGATTGAGGGAAGGTGTGCCAGCATTGAGACCATGAGGGACAACAGCGCCATGAGTGGTACTGGAGACACCGTTGACCTTGGAGCCCTGAGCGGAGGGGTAGGGACCGACGTTACGGTTGTCAGAAGTACCGACATGAGGACCATGAGACACACCGTTCGAGACAGCAGGGCCAGAGATCTGTGAAGACTTTTTAAAGCCCTGAGGAGCAGCACGCGAGATTGCACGCATGCTTGGAGGAGGAACGACCTCGAAAGTTGTGTCTTCGTTATCGCCAACAATGCCAGCGGCCTTCTGGCGTGCGAGCCTTTGGTCAAAAATAAGCACTTCTTCAGGAGGCGCAAGTGATGGTGCCGAATGTCCATTGGTAGAGGCGTGAGCAGTAGGATTGGAGGCAGCATTGGAGGCAGAGCTTCCATTGACCGCGTCCCTCGTATCGTCCATCTGGCGAGCGAGCAGCGAAGAACCCTGCTGGCCGTGGGGTCGAGGGGCTGTGGCAGTGCCATTCTTGATGCTCTCGACAGAACGTGCGACGGCGCCAAAGCCAACCACAGAACGTCTGCTGTCTCCATTCTGGGAGGGCTGAGAGGGCTGCGAGGGTTGGACAGTCTGAGAGATGCCGATGGCGTGAGGTTGAACTGTCTGAGCTTGCTTCAGGTCGGCGAGCTGCTTGTCTCTGGCAGCAAGTTGGGCGCGAAGTTTCTTGTTCTCGTCTTCGACACTCTTGAAGCGTTTCTGCAAAAATTCGACTTGACGGCATGCCTCATTACGCTGGATCATTAAGTCGGTGTTCTCCGGTTGACCGGTACGTGGTGCATTGATTCGGCGGGTCAACTCCTCGTTGAGATTCTTCTTGGCCTCAAGTTCGATCTTCAAGTGGGTAACATCCCGGTCCTTGCAGTCCAACTCAGCACATAAGTTGTTGATCAGGAGATCTTTCTTGGATTTCTCAGCCAATAATCTGGCCTTGTCGATCTCCAAATTTTCTACTGCAGCCTTCGAAGAGTCAACAGCGGCATTCTTGTTAGCGATGGAGTTTTGCAGGGAAGTCTTGTCCTTCTCAAGACCCAAGAGCATCTCATGCTTGACATAGATATCGTTCTGTGCCTCAGTAAGCTGAGATTGCAGCTTCTTGATGACAGAGGGATCGTCAAAAGGTTCAGAGTGACCCGTGGCTTGACTGGAGTTGCTAGACTGGGTCTCAAGAGTCTCGAAGAGTGCGGTGAGTCTCTGAAAAAGAAGGCAGCCGAGCAAACCATTGTTCTTGACAACGTAAAGGAAGCGCTTGTCGTTGACCAGATCCTTGCAGTGAGCGACGCACTCTTTCACAATACGGTCGTACAGTGTCTGCTCAGGATCAGAGACACTACGAAAGATGTCATTGACGAAATCAGGAAACTCCTCATGATCAAAAGAATCATGAACGAATTGACCAAATCTCTGCTCGGACTCAACGACGAGACGATCGATAGACCAGAAACGAGCGGCGCGATAGACCTGAGCACTAGCCCATGCTTTGCGGAATGCGTCTGTAGTGCAAGCGTCGCGGGTGACACGCAGGTTACGGAAGCCCAGCGCCAACTCGACGTCCTCGTCGGCGCTCGAGACATCAATCAGCAGAGGACTCGATGCCGAGGTTTGTGCGGGCTCGATCATATGAAAGTTCAGTTCCTTGTCATCGTCGCTGTATGCGGTACCGTAGATGAACGACAGGACTCTCCAGACTGTCTGAGCTTCGAATGGGAGCCTAAGAGGATCATGGCGCTGAGAGTTAAAGAGTGGTCAGCAATGCACGCTCAAGGACATGACATTAGTCTATATACCTGTCCACGTCCGGCATCGAAGTGAGCCTGGATCAGAGCTGAGAGTCCACAGTCATCACTCTGAGAGGTCATGAACATGGCTCTGTGGAATGGAATGACAAAGCCATCTGAAGTGACAAGCCATGTGTCGGCATACTTCTCGTTGCCAATGTCACACATCAGGGTGATGTATTGTAAGAGCATGTTATGAACGACTTAGGAATATCTCAGCCTGTGCGTAATGTCAACCAGCCATGGTTGAAGGAGAAAAGGGATGCGCTGGTTAGACGAACCGTCAAAAAGAATGGAGTTCAAACACACAACTCCAGGAAGGGAAAGCGCGGCGGACCAATGTTGTTGCGGTGGGAGAAAGAAAAGCAGCGACTCTCAGTCAAACAGCCCTTTTTGTAATTGTTCTCTCGATAGTGGGTGCCGAGAGAGCGACTAAGCAAGTCCTCGAAAGCCTCTCGAAACTGGTCGAGAGTTGATGCAAGATCTAGAGGGCGTTCTGGGAAGCCGGCTGATTGGGCGATGAGGACGGCGTTCGGAATGGACTGAGCTTTCCGGGATAGGCGTCAACGAGGTGGAGAAGTTGAGGGTACTGGGCTGTGCATCACTGTTGTAAGAATGACAGAGACAGCGTTGCTGCTGGACAACTTGATACGGCGTCAAGATCATTTGGACCAGCTACATATTCTCGTATGAAGCTCTAGATTCTTTTGGGATCCCTTTGATGATGGCACTGGCCAAAGCTGACTTCTCGGGGTGATCAAAACAGCAGGTGCTACACAACGCTCTGTTCATTGATGAGACGCTGAAGAATGCCGGCGTGAAAGGTATTTAGTGAGCAACAACGGAGGTTCAGAGTCACAAACTACTACCGCTTAAGAACCATCTGAGCCCCTTTCAGCTGCTAGAAACTGAAGCGATATTGATAGGACAGTGAGTGGCTCGTTTGTTCACCGATTGAAGCGTAAGGTGCGACCAAAACAGCTACGCTCTGCAGGCGACTGGTACTTTGGGAAAAGAGCTATAGAAAGGTGGTGTACACACTCTTTGCAAAGGTTTACACGAGATATTGTTGTTGAGGACCTGGTCTACTTGCTCAATGATGATGGTTGTTTGAAAGTTCCCTGGAGACTTCAAGTGTGTGAAGTGTAGGAAATGAACATGACCTTTGATGAACGTGTGGGTTCATACTATCCGATTGATCATACATGCTTTCGAAGCAGCGAAAGAGCATAAAGCAAGTCTTCAAATCCAACATACTGCTCGTCTGTCCTTGTCATTGTTGTGTATGAGTCAGGGTGAAGTTGAGAGCTTGCTTTGTCTGATACCGAGGTTTTGCCATGCATGTCAAAGATCAAAGGCATGCAGAGTGAGATGGAACAAATCAATCTTCAAAAGCCTGACGGGTCTATTCGAAGGGAAACAGAAGTAGGACGAGGAGGGTTTGGATAAGAAGATACATGTTGCGGCTTCTTCAGTATTCTATAAATCATATGTATCATGTTTAGATCGTTTCCAACGTCTCTTTCGAGTGTTCAAGATATATTCAAATCAAGCATCATTCAAGACAGCCTTGAAAGCGTCAAGGAGATCTCTCTTCAAATCTTCGACATTTTCAACACCGACACTGACTCGCAGCACTCGAGGGTCAATCTTTGCATCGCTAATTCGGCGCCATTCGATCAGACTCTCCACGCCACCCAAACTGGTAGCGTGATGGAACAGACTGAGTTTGCTAGGCAAACATCTTGCAAACTTCTCTGAAGCCATCCAGATGGCAAACACAGGGTTGTAACCACCAGGCATTTGCTTCTCCAACCAGTGCATGTCCTCCTTTTGCAAGCTTGCATGCTGGATACGTGAAAGAGCCTTTTGGACGACGGCGACGTCTTCTTCGGGACCTTGCCCTGCTTGGAGTGACGCAAGCCACTGGACCAAAGTTGTGGTAGACTCGGACTGGCGCTGAACACGGAGCTCGAGTGTTCGGATGCTGCGGACACCGAGCCAGCCCTCGAGACTTCCCATGACACCACCTAGACACACGCGCTCGTCCCACATGCCCCAGTATTCTTTCTTTGCGTTCGGGCGTGCAGGGTTGATAGCAATGACACCGCAGAGCATGTCGCTGTGACCTCCAAAGTACTTGGTTCCACTGTGGAGAACAAAATCCGCACCCCATGCGAATGGATCCTGGAGCGGTGGAGGAGCAAAAGTTGCATCAACAGTCAAAACAGCACCTCTTTCATGCGCCCATTTCGCATACTTGGTAATCTCATAGGCCTCGCCGGTAGGATTGAGCGGTGTCTCCAAATGAACAACATCGCCTTTGCCCAAGTCTTCCCAGCTTTCAGGGTTGTGTACGTCGACAATCTTGCAGTGTGTGAGCTTCTGGAATATCTTCAGCACGCCGTGGCAGCCGTGGTAGCCATCACCAATCGCAACGACTTTGGGGTTCAGGGCGACAAGAAGTGCGTGGAAGGCTGCAAGTCCGGAGCTGTAAGTCAAGGCAGGGCCTTTGAGGAGGTGCGAGAGGATTGTTTCGAGACGGGAGGTGTTGGGAGCGGCTTCGCGACTGTAGATGAGAGGATCGGCACCACTGCCTGGCTTGAGAGGGTCACGGCCGGCCATCTAGCGACTGTGTCAGTTGCTGTTGCTCACTCTCGTCATGGCGAACGGAACGTACCACGTCGTCCATGCTGAAGGGAACTAGCTTGTCGGGGTCCTCAGGATAGCGGTAGGTAGTCGAGACGTGCATGGCGGGAGCGACATCAGTAGAGTCGTTAAGCGGGTCATCGCCGTGGACGGCTATGGTCGAGGCCGAATACTTTGAAGACTCCATGTTGTGCAGCGTGTGGTTAGATGGTAGAGGAGAGAAGAGGGCAAAGATATTCGAAGCTGCCCTATCGGCAAGCAGGACGGCAGAGTTTCGACTGCTCAATCGCCTACCTCTTTTGACTCACAGGGTTTGATGAGAGGATCTTTTCAACTCGCGATGAGGTCCTCCTTAACATCATTAACAAGGGTTCTGATCTGACCCAGCTCTTCAAATGACAAGAATGCTCAGCAACATGTCAAAGTCACGCCCTTCGCGAGTCAAGCTGCCCGAGGCCCGCTCAACGAGGAAGGTGTGGCGGTCCTCCGCGAACTCGGCGCAAGCACACCATCTCAACGTACCACATCTATGCTACGCATATTCTCGCAGCCCAAAGGTTTTGTTTGATATCAATTTGATTCATCGTTATCTGCTCGACAATAATGCTATGCTGATCCACAATGCGAAAGACCTTTTTGCCCTCCTTTTTCAAAATGCAGCATGCCGGAAAAACTTTCCTCTGGAAAATGTGTAAAGGTCCACCAAAGACGCCTCGCTCGCCTGAAATCAAGACCCGCTTGAAGACGCTCGAAAAAACAAAATGGGTATAAGCTATGCTTCCAATGCATGCTCGAAACTGCAAAAAACAAAATCGGTGTTCTCGTTAGGTGCGACCAAAGTTGTGCACATCTACTGGCCATAGGCACCAGCTTGGTGAGGAACCTTGGTCGTGGTCTTGGTGATGGTCTTCTCGCGACCATAAGTGTCGACAACAGGGAAGCGGGCACGGCGCTCAAGGTCATCAAGATCCATGTGAGAGCGAATGTACATGTTTCTGCTGTCATCAGGAACGTGATAATCCCAGCTGTGAAATTCACCAGTCTTGAGAGCACCCCAGACGAAGCGACGACGGCGCTGCTGAGCAAGAACGTCCTTGGTAATGGCATCAAAGTCCCACTTATCAGCTGCTTCCTTCTCAAATGCCGCAAACATGGCCTTGGTCTCGGCGTCATCGCTGGTCGAGAGGTTGACAAGTTCCTTGGGATCATCGGACAGATTGAAGAGCTGAGGTGGGTCGACAGGGCAGGTGATGTACTTCCAGGGACCACGACGAATCATCATGAGAGGAGCGATTGTGCCTTCGCCCATGTATTCTGCAAAGACAGTGTCGTTGCCCTTCTTGCCTCTGAGATGAGGCATCATTGAGTGGCCATCCATTGGCAGACCAGGGACAAGCTTAGTGCCAACCATGTCGCACAGGGTAGCGGGAAGGTCGAGAGTCGAGACGTTCTCATAGACGCGGTGGGGAGTGTATGCCTTGGGGTAGCTGATGAGCATGGGCACACGAACAGAGCTCTCAAAGTACGACATTTTGTACCACAGGCCACGCTCGCCCAGCATGTCACCGTGATCACCACTGAAGATGATGATGGTGTTGTCGCGCAACTTGCACTTGTCCAAGACTTCAAGAAGCTTGCCAATGCAGTCATCGACGTACGAGCAAGAGCCATAGTAGGCACGCTTGGCTTTCTTGATCTGCTCAGGGGTGAAGTCATAGTTTTCGAGATCGCAGACATGCTGCAGACGCTTGCTGTGTGGGTCTTGATCCTTCTTGTCGATCTGCACATCGGGCATGTCGATGTCAACATCCTCGTACATGTCCCAGTATTTGTCTTCGATGGTGTAAGGATCGTGAGGGTGGGTAAGGGAGACGGTCAGGGCAAATGGTCGGGCATCGGGACCCTGGCGAACGTAGTCGTACAGGTACTGAGTACTCTTGTGCATGCTAGCCTCGTCATAGTCGAGCTGGTTGCTGCGAACGCAAGGTCCAGCCTGGAGGATGGAGCTGCTGTTGTGGTACCACTCCAGGCGGGTGTCAGGCTCGTCCCAATTGACGGCCCAGCCATAGTCGGCAGGGTAGATGTCGGCTGTCAATCTCTTCTCCCAACCGTGCAATTGATCGCCGATGAAGTGCATCTTGCCAGCCAAAACGGTCTCGTAACCAGCGTGGCGGAGGTAGTGTGAGAAGGTGGGAGTGTCTGAGCTGATGGACGAGGCATTGTCGTATGCGCCGATCTTGGAAGGGAGCTGACCGGTGACCAGGGACATGCGCGAAGGGGCGCAGAGAGGAGATGGGCAGTAGGCTGAATCAAAGACGACCGACTTTTCAGCTAGCTTGTCGAGGTTTGGTGTCTTGATCTGCGACTTGTCGTTCCAGATCTTGAGTTGAGGAGCAGCCAATTGATCGGCCATGATGAAAAGAATGTTGGGAGTCTCGGGCACCTGAGGAGTCGAAGCGCCATTTTGACCCAAGAAACCAGGAGGAGGAGTTTCTGGAGGTGTGGAAGTCATGTTTGCGGTTGACTTGTTGCGACGAGAGAAAAGGCAAGGCAAGAGAAAGATCTCTCAAGCGTGGGAGGAATTGAGGATGAGGAAACCGCGTATTCGATGTAGGAGATCCTGCGACGTTGCCTTATCTTTATGTGAAAGTGGCGGTGACAGCCTTGGTGGATTTCTATGAAATTCTTCCGCCGACCGCAAAGATAAAGTCCAATTCGAGATAGATAGGGCGTGCACGTGGGTAGATGCCAATCTTGGATGATTGTTCCTTTTCACGTGAATTTCAGGGATGGGATTGTTGTTGTTGACGTTGACAATAATTCCAAACGTGTGGCTGAGAGAAATGAGATACCGATCGGGATTGATTGGCTTGCAGGCAGCAAGATTGTTTGAAAGTTGGAAGAAACAAAGGACTCAAGAGGGAAGAGCGAGCTTCTAAGTACTTTTGCTGACGTTTCAGCTTACCGATGCAGGAGGCTATGGCCAATTCCCAGATGGTGATGTGTATCCGGAATTGCGTGCTCTCGCACCATCGCTTTGAAATCGAGAACGACTGTTCCAAACTTGTGACCGTGTTGTGACATGCCCAGCAATCGCCCCGGAACCTTTACCCCGTGAATTCATGCGCCGCCCCCGGACAATCAGGTACTAGCGTGCCGCGCATCAGGATTGCAACATATTGCACCATCGATTCATGACGATTTGTCCAGTGATCTCTCTCGAAAAGAGCCGCCATGCACAAAATATCATGTCTGCATGCGAGTTCAAAAGTCGGGACATCTGGCAGATCTTTCGCCTGCCAGTGAATATTTGAACATTTTGGTACGTTGGTGGAAGTAGATGAGATCCGACATTCCCATGCGACGCGTGGGAGGACAAATATGCAAAATGCGGTCCGTGCATGAGCATTTCGCCGCCTCGTAGCCAGATCGTCCCCAACCCAACGACGCATCGAAACAAAAAGAGGAGAAAGGAGAACAACCGAGTCACGCGCTGCAAAAGCCACCTCAGTCTGGGCCATCATATTTGGCAGCATGGTAGCGCGTCGTCAGCGATAATGATTACTGGTATGAAAAAGAAACACGGCGATACTGAGAACGACCATGACAACGCATCATATTCCCCTCCCTTTACTTGAGTATAGCGCTGGTTCTTGGCTGCTTGATGAGTCTCACAATCTCTTTCTCAGCTAATATGCCATGTCCACTGATGAGTATTCAATCGAATGCTTTGCTTGGATGATGCTGCCAAGTCGAAATCACTATGCTTTGTAACAGGCTTATCTAGAACTTCTGGTGCTGGTGGGAGCCTTTATCATTGTCAAATCGGCTCTAAACCCCACTCCGGGGCCGTGTTATGGTACATCTTAAGTACAAGGTGACTCTGTGGGGGATGACTGTGCACGGAATGCGGTTTAGCCTTTGGTTGTGGTATGCAAAAAGATCCTTGCACATATGGCAGTGAATCGATCGGTCCGCGTTTGCTCGCGAGCATGTGTTATCCATGATATGAAATCTCAGCAGATCTGCATCATTGGAACCGTTGATACATCGCAAAGGGCAGGTGTTCTCTCGACTTTCTCCTACGTGAAGATGTTGCTGACACTGCTCTTCTGGAAGGGTAATACTTGAACGTTATCCTGGATGATACCCTCAGGGCCTTGAGATCACTATGGACCGTTGTATCAGCTTTTTTGTCATGCTTGATACTTCAGTTACGTATACCTGGAATCTTCGACTTACGCTTCAAGTCGTGAGATGCGTCGAGATTTGTGGGTTAGATAGCACATGGAATGCAACATTATGACTCGTCTTGTACACTGCAGACTTGTTAGACAGAGAAACCTTCTTCGGCGCGTGCATAGGGTAGTTGAAACCCCAGAAAAAAAACGAGAAAGGTCAATTGGAAGGAGGGTTGAGAAAGAAGGAATGAGTGGACTCGTTCTTGTAACGGGAGCATATGATGGAAGTAGCAGGTGGAGGAGATAGAAACTTTTCAGGACAGATCATCACCTACTAAGTAAAACTCACATCATCATCCGTGTGAGATGATCCATTAGTCAAGCATATCTCTGATCAATCTTATGCGAAATTCATGCCTCATGCGAATGTCGTTCTTCTCCGAGAATGCTCGCAGGGATCGATATAGCTTAAAGAAGTTGTAACTACTTGAGTGTTGATGTTTCCTCTAAATAGCATCGGCCAACGCAAGCAGGCGGGGCTTTGAAAATTGTTCAACCTAATGTCTTCGGACTGGAGAACCCTGGGTGTTGTCATTCTGAACTTTTCTACTTCCTTGCTCTTTCATATCGTATCTCTTATTTCTCTGATAGGCATACACAGTTTGTTGTACATTGTGGCCAATGTCCTAGCCTGCTGAATGAGAACAGGTCAGCTCTTCACTATACTGCTGTCTGATGATCGGGAGCTTTAGCATCGATGATGATGTCGACCTCGCTGCCACCGTCGCTGCCTACCTCATCGGCCAGTCGTGAAGCTCGATTCCGGTCTAGCACTCTCCCGACCAATGAAGTCCTTGTCGACGTCCCAATGCGGTTGTGGTGTACGTTGATCGCTTACAAAGCGTTTCAGAGTCTCCAATTGAGATGCCAGACAGGTATATGGACCTCTTAGTCTCCTTTGTCAATCCTTCTCTTTTTCCCTCGAGCAAGCAGTCTGAGTTGCGCGCATGTGCTTAGCTCCAGAGCATGGGGGCATCGAACGGCTGCAAGAATAATACCCACTGTTGCAGCAGTGGGTTCACGCCTTACTTTCGGAGATGCCTTTCAGGAGATGTCTTTCAGCTCGGCGTGGACATGCCTTTATTGTTTATATCGACGCAAATCCAGATTTTTCTTGACTTGCTTCCTTGTTGTGCGCCCTTTTTGATGGTGGGGAAGCATCAGCTATTCACGCTTGCGCATCGTATCGACTACACGCGCAAGCTTTGCTACTGAATGCGAGATCAAGAACTGTTGAGCTAGTCTCCAGGTTCACACTTTGTCTGCGAAGTAATCTCTTCCGAGATTGCTGCTGACTGAATGTGACATTCTTCTTCAAGACTTCGAATCGTTTATGCTTGCTCCAGTGACAATGTTGCGCCAGCTTGGACACCCCGGTGATACAGGTGATTCGTGCACTTGCCTGGACTGTGATGGCTAGCCAGTCGCTCGCCTAAGATACCATCTGCCGATCCTCGGCGATGGTGTCTCCAGAAATCGTATGAGCTTGGCTGAGATGGCGTAGACTAAATTTGACTTTGAGGGTTCTACCTAAAGGTCCTGACAACTGTGTCAATCTCATGGTGAATGAACATCAAGGGCACTATGAGGATGGACATGGTTGTAAAATGGCCAGTCGCCAGCCAGAGACCATCATGGCATATCGTTGGTGTGGGTCCATCAGGCCGAGAGATGGGTTCTTGATCGGTAAAATCAGCTCATTACCCGTACCATGGCCAGACGAAATGAAGAGATCACTGCTTAGAAGAACAATGTACAAAGAATGCTCGATTGTTGGGAAGAGAAGCGTGGTTGCAGTCGATTTCCTTGAGAAGTGTTCGTGCAGGAACGTGGCTTGGCATTTGTGGAAACGAGGGAAGTCACCGGCGCACCTTCCCAACATTCGCCAAAAACATCTTCCATCACCACCAGATCGCTGTACCATGACCTTTACAACAACAAAAACTTATTGCTAAACCAGCAAAACAATGATTCCTGCCGGACTCGAACCGGCGACCGCCTGTGTGTTAGACAGAAGTGATAACCAACTACACCAAAGAACCAATTAATGGGGAATTCCTTGATGATCTACAGATAGATAACTCAATCCACGATGCCAAGACTCGACGATGGCTCTACCCCGCAAAAGCAGACAAACAAAAATTCAACAGGTTCACCATGAGTCACGGCGAAACCGGACAATATTACTACATGAGTGCGGCATCGGAGTGAGCATCTCCAACTCGTGCGTACTCAATAGTCATCATGGCATGGCCTAACAATGCCGACTTCTCGGGTCTCCAACAGTCACCATCATCGACACCCTTCGGAGGAGAGGTGCCGCCGGCGTCGCAGCAGGTCCAACAGCAGCAGCAACAGCTCACTCCCACGTCCTCGACGACCGGTCCACCACGAAAGAGGAAGAAGAGCGAGATCCAAGATGACCACAGTCCACAACAACAACAAGCAGACGCGTCCGGAGGTCTGGCAAAGGCGCACCCGGTGAAGAGAGCTTGCAATCAGTGTCGACAGCAAAAGGTTGGACCTCACACGCGACAAGTACGCGTCCATGTCGACGACTAACCACCCGAGTAGCTACGATGCAACATCCAGACCGAACCAGAGTTCCAGCCATGCGGCCGATGTATCAAGCACAATCTGACATGCGCCATCGATCCCGGCTTCAAGCGACAGGAAAAGCGACAGCGACATGCCGAGATGGAACGCGAACTCGAGGCACTCAAGGCCGAGAATGCCAATCTGCGCATGGGAATGGCAAGAGGAGGGCTCGCCAACACTTCAGACCCCCTGCAAGCACCAAACTTTCCTCCTCAGCCGCCCTATCCCAATCCCAATAACCCCTTCCCTGGCCCTAATGAAGCTGCCGCATCACGCTCGCTTCTCGACCTGGCCCAAGGCATCGACTACCCAGCGCGAGAACCGACATTACACACACTTGGGAGAGTGACGTTGAGTGAGAACGAGGTTATGGATCTCGTGGGCATCTATTTTGCTCGTTACCACCCATACCTTCCTCTGTTGTCCTCCGACACACCTTACACGGCCTTCTTCTCCATGTCCCCTCTGCTTCATTGGACCATCCTCACGATCGCCATGCGCCGATATGAAGGCCGTCCGGGCCTTCTACAAGAATTGCGCCAATCGTACACGGATCTCTTGTGGTCGACAATTGCTTCTGTCCCACAGTCATACCACGTCGTCAAAGCTCTCGTCCTCATTTGCACATGGCCCATGCCAAGCAGCTCAACATCACACGACCCAAGCATGATGCTTTGTGGAACCATGGTACAACTTGCCATGCAGTTCGGTCTGCACCGCCCTTCTCATGCACAAGACTTTTCCCGCAATCGTATTGAATTGCGCGACGAGGACATCCAAGATCGTATGCATACCTGGGTGGCCGTCAACCTTATCGCGCAAAACACATCGACCGGCTATGGCATGCCTCAGATTTCTCGTTGGAACTGGTACACACACGGCCTGCATCTTGATCGCATCTCTGGTGCCTTCCGCAACCGCATCCAGATTGAGCGATTCGTCGATAGAGTCACACGTACTCTGTACATTATGCAGCGAGATGAATTTGTCGCTGGTGATGAGGCTCAACGCTCACTTCTCATCGACACGATGGGAAGAGAATATGAAGAACTCGAAACTTCAATTCGTGCAAATCATGCTTCGCACATTGATCTTCTTCACGCCCAAATTGCTGCTCTTCACCTCCGTCTAACCGCGTTCTTTGGCTCTCCTTCGGCCCCAACTTACAAGTCTGATCTGTCAGCTTTGTACATTGCCGCTTCAACACTGCTCAAATCATTCCTGGCCCTTCCACCTAATGTCGGCGTACACACTCCTGGTGGTGAGCATATGTCAGGACCTTACCAATGCTTTGCCACCAACTACATGATGCAAATGGTTTTGGCTGCAGGTTTCACTCTTATGAAACTGCTCAATTCATTCTTCTCCAACAAAGTCGATGTCACCAGTGGAAGAACGCTCTTCCTCCAAACCGTGGCTGCTCTTCGCAATATCTCGGTCGTTCCTAACGATCTTCCTCAACGCCTGGCAGAAGTCCTTGCTCAACTTTGGCAAGCCAACGGTGGAGGTTCCACCAACAAGCTCTTCCCCGACTCTCCCAACTTCCAACAAGATCCTGAACATTCTCTTCAACTCAAGGTTCGCTGTCGTATGAGCATGAGTTTGTTGTACGATAGTGTCTGGAGATGGAAGGATCATGTAGGTGCCGGTGCATCTAAGAATCTTGATCGTGCTATTCAACATCCTACCATCCCAACTGCTATCCCCAACGCAGACACAAGCGATGCTTTACCGCCATCTACCATGGCCCCTGATCAAGACTTGACTTTGAGTGGACTCGAGAGCTGGGATAGTCTCAACTTTGCGGCAAATGCGCCATTTGATTCATTGGGTTGGGCTTTGGATGGGTTCTTGGACATGCCAGAAGGTTTTATGGCTTGAAGAGATGGATGTTTGTTTGGGAGGTTTTTAAAATAATCTAGTTCTTCTGCCGTGGTGGTTTATAGCGATTTTTTTTTTGTTTGTTTTTTGCTTCAACAGCTTTATGCTTTGCTGGTTTTGTGGATGATGGGAGGATGAAGGATGACAGACACAGACACAGACGAATTCACGATCAACTTTTGCATTCCGATCACGTCCGATTTTTCGACAATACTGTGTATGGCAAGAACTCAAATTCTCTCGTAAGAAGGACTTTATGGTCAGAGCTCTAGGAGATTGGTATGCTCACCTGACGAGGCGTTTTTTGTCGTGGCCAGGTGTTGGCGTTGGAGCATCTCCGCGGCTGAAAGCCAGCGTCATCCGCAAAAGCATGTCCTTCTTTCAACGACAGTCCATCGAACGATATCTAAAATCACTTATCGCGACCAGTCACTTATTCAGACCCATGAGTATCAGAATGCTGTAGCTCATGCAAGCTTCAATCTCAAAGAAAAGATCAGCAAAGCAGGGATCTACAGTAACACTGATTGCCCCCTCGGAGTTACCTTGCGAACGCTCGGGTGACGCTTCGGCGAACGAAGGAAAGGAATTGAAAAATTAGCAACGAGGGCGCTCACGTCACGCGTGAAGTTGTCCAATTGATGACCAAAGAGAAACATATCTCTGGCTCTTTTGAGCAATTCAGGGCAAGACGAATACATCGCCCAGATATTTTTCAGGGATGATGCGGGTGCTGCGGCATTCGTCGTAATCTGATGGTTGTTTGACCCTGCTATAAATGTCATAGTTGCTTCAGCATTATACAGCTAGGTTTTTTTCTTATCCATACCCTTTTCTTTTCTCTTTCCTCTTGCACCAAGATCCCATCTGCACAACATTCGTCACAACATGTCGTTGACAACAGATCAAGTCAAGATTATCAAGGCGACCGTGCCTGTACTCAAGGAACATGGCACAGCAATAACTTCTCACTTCTACGAGTTACTACTCAAGGAAAATCCAACTCTCAACAACATCTTCAACCAGACCAACCAGAAGAATGGACATCAAGCAGGAGCACTAGCAGGTAGCCTTTACGCTTATGCTTCGTATATCGATGATCTCGGCGTATTGTCTCCTGCCGTCGAGAAGATCTGTCACAAGCACGCATCCATGTATGTTCAACCTGAGCATTACGATGTGGTGGGGAAATATCTGTTGCGCGCCATGGGCAATGTGCTTGGTGAAGCATTGACACCTGAAATTCTCGAGGCATGGGGACAAGCTTATTGGCAATTGGCAAATATTGTGAGCAGTCTTTCCTCTTACACACCATGCAAGAAGTCGCGACTAATTAGAGACAATAGATGATCAAGCAAGAAGACTCACTGTACAAGTCTGCTGGTTCCTGGACATCCTGGCGAGACTTCCGGATCGTCGACAAGAAGCCCGAGTCTGAGCAAATCACTTCGTTCTACCTAAGTCCAGTCGATGGCAAGCCTCTACCAACATATCTACCTGGCCAATACATCAGTATCTCAACCTCAGTACCTGCATTGCACTATGATCAAAACCGACAATACTCACTCTCAGATGCTCCATCCTCTGATCACTACCGCATCAGCGTCAAACGAGAATCTGGAGTCCAAGATGGGGATGTCAAACACCCAGCCTACATCTCCAATATTCTGCACAAGGAGAAGAATATCGGGGACATTTTGCAAGTTTCCCACCCCTATGGTGAATTCTACGTGGATCCCAAAGAGGATAACGATGGTGCTCTGGTCTTGATATCAGCCGGTGTGGGCATTACACCCATGATCTCCATCCTCAACACTTTCCAATACCAGGACAAGAGAATCTCTTTCATCCATGCTACACGCTCTTCTGGTGTCCAGGCTTTTGGACCTCATGTCCAACAAACAGTCAAGGAACATCCCGACATCACTTCCGTCATCTTCAACAAACTGCCATCCCAGACAGCGAAACAGGGTGAAGACTACGATCACGCTTGCAAAATGGATCTGGACAAGGTGGACAAAGAAAGAGACTTGTGCCTGAATGACAAAGAAGCAAGATACTTCATCTGTGGCCCTGCAGGATTCATGAAGGATATGGGCGATAAGCTCAGAAGCTTTGAAGTTGAGGACTCGAGGATCAAGTTGGAGATTTTCGGTACCGGAAATCTGTCGTGATGTGGTTATTTTACATAGACTGTTACATTCTTACTCTCTTGCTCTTCGACTCGTCGGCCGCGATGTTTCCTTTTCGCTTCTTGCTGTTATTGCATTAAACTATGTATAAATGTTTATGCCAGGTATCCTGCACAAGAGTCCTGACCATCTGTCATCCATCGTGATACCTTGGACACTTTGACAACGGACAAAGCAGGTCGTATCTTTTGCTATGCTCGCACTCCAGCGAGCATATAACACCACTTTGAGAAACTATGCTGTTACCGGCAAGACGGCCGCCGATGAAAAACAGAGTGCAGCACGATCTTCCTTCATAAGCATCTTTGAAACACGATCAGGCGAATAATGCGACCACCACAAGCTCCATTAGCTTAAGCGTTGTAGGAAACACCTAATCAGACCTGAGAATCCATCCGATCAATGAAAATCCACAAAAACCACTTAGGATCTCGTCGCTCTCGCCCTCCGATCCAAAAAGATCAACGTCGTAGCTCTCACCCTGTCACGAAGGCACAGACCACCAGCCCTACAGCCCTACAGCCCTACCCGCCGCACGTGTTTCTAGCGCCCGCATCCTCAACGCCACCGCCCAAAAGAAAAAATCTCTACCATCAACTACCACACACCTCAACAAACAAAAAAGTGGTCAATTGCACACATCTGTGATAGGAATAGCCGAAGGCGGGGCTCGAACCCGCGACCTTGAGGTTTTGGAATATCAGGAATTGATAAGAGCCACACGCTCTACCGATTGAGCTACCCCGGCAGGTCTTTTTGATCAGAAAGTTCACTGGGTGAACTGGCGCTGATGGTGCGATTGATGGGACCTCAGCTACGTGAGGGAGTATATGAAGACTGACAAACACAGATTCCATTCCAAAAAAGACTATCAAGGACAGACTAGAGTTTAAAGCCTTATTTCTCTTTTTGCTTAGATTGGTTATTTGAACTATACTAAGCACATTGTCACTAATCTTCTACAAGCCATTATTATTATTATTGCAAGCATTTGCCTTTTCCTTTTTTCCTTTTCTTTTAGAGAAATAAAAATCGCAGGAAAATTCTTGCAAACACAGAAACAATCTCTTAATACTAACCCCTTTATATACATACACAGCTAGAAAAGATAAACAAAAAGGCATCTTACTACTACGCTTTGTTTTGCATCTTTTGTGTTCTTGTCGTACACATGATTGAGAGAACCCGTCGTCTTGGTAAGAAAGGTTATGAAGAAGAACAAAAGACTACTGCCCATTGGGTTAAAGGTTCATATCAATACTCATTGTGTCACTTCACCGAGCTCTCAAGCTTGACCGAAAAGCCATCAAGAAACGTATCCATTCGAGATGGCAATATAGCAATGACCTTCCACACAAACTACGCCGTCTACATCAGATTCCGCCATCCCAGCCCTTGCATCCCGCGCATGATGCCATCAAGTCTATATCTCTGCAACTCTTGCTCTTCTTCGACTTCTGCATCGTTTGTTTGTCCATCCTCTTCTATCGGTCGCACATCCCGGGGCTCTCTGATGCCAAGAATGGTCTCTGCACTGCGCTTCAACATCTCGACAGCAGCCATGACTCTCATGCTTTCGACCTCTGTACTCGCAAGATTCATTGTCCAGTTTCTATTCGTGTTTCTTCTGGACAGCGTTTCTGAGAGATTGCGAGTGGCAAAGTCGAAGGTGTCTTGCCAGGGAGATTGCATACTCTTGTCATTCGGGTTAGATTCTGGCGTGAGGACATCTGCGTCCACTGGTTCTGGAAGCGGAATACCAGACTGCTCGCTGATGTTGTACCCTAGAGCCACAAAATCATGTAACAGCTTCATCGCTACTCCAGCTCTTCCGGTCAGTCGGTGGACATAGTCAATGAAAGTCAGACTTTGTTCGACGAGGCCGAAGATGATGCCTGCCATTCGTAGCGATCCAGCATCTTCTGATGGTGATGAACAAGTCTTGCTTGCCCAGTGATGTGCGCTTACAAGCAGATAGGTGATGGCACTGACATCAGCTTCCGTCGCTTCTTTATCCCGCGTGTCGAGATCGTATATCATGTTGCCAATCACCGCACCGCTCGCTTCAAGGAGCGGCGTACTCAGGAACCAACCAAGACTGGTCTGAGTCGAGCAGGAAATATAAGCTGGCAGCAAAGCCATAAACATCACTTTTCGAAGGTCGCGAGATGAGTTTCCAGTCAACGATAGCTGGACTTGCTCAATGAGATATGATTGTTGATCATCCGACGCTGCTCTTTCGCTCACCGTCTGCAGGAACACAGCCAACTGTTTGCGAACTCGATTGTCATTGAGCTTGGGAACATAGCTTTTGAGTCTTCCAACTACGTATGTTGGATCTTTAGATGGAAGCGGAAATGCAGTCGAATCGACAAAGAAGGCGTCGATGGGACAGATTTCAGAGGTGTACTGTTGCATAAGCGAGATGATTTGTTGGACAAAAGTCACGTATGCTCCTTGCACCTCTGCATAGGATGACCCGCCGAGTCTGCTAGACATATCTTGGAGCTGCTCGTAGACTCTGCGCATCTGCTGCATAGCAGTCTTGAGCATGTCAATGTATTCTCTCCTTCTTTCCGCCGCTGCAGAAGAATTAATAGTGTTGAGAGAGGTATACATGTTGGACAGTATGCTGCTGACAAGACTCAATCGTCTCTCTCGGAGTTCGGACAAAGTAATATGATACTCTCCTGTCTCATGGTTGACTGCAAATGGCAAATTGTGCAGCAGAAGTTCAGAGTTCGCTTTCTCCAACAGGCTTGCAGTCAGACGATGCTGAAACTTGAGCATTGACTCACGTTCCAAGAGCGACACGAACCATGCTTTCATGAACAGATTCCGGTGATTCATGAGGCTCGACTTGTCGCTTTTGATCACTGAAGCCAAGAAGTAGCAGGTGTACTTGTGTTTCTGCTCAGTATCTCGGAGCTGGAACCATGATGATGTGCTATAGGTATCCAGGAAATTAGACCAGTCGTGAGTATGATCGTTGACACAATTCTGAGCGAAAGTCGTCCAGACATCAACAACTTTCTTCAGCAAATCATCGTCGGGACTCTTTTCTGAACCAAAGCATGTAGACAGGAGTTCGGCAAGCGGCTCTTGCAAGAATGCAACTGCTGACATATTCTGTTGTCTGTTTTCTGGCTCTGGCTCATCAACCTGTTCCATGAAAGTCCAGTCACCATAGTCTTGACTGTCATCGCTGCCCGGTTGACTTTCTTGCTGTGCTTGCTTACAAAGCCTGCTTCTGGCATCGAAAAGCTCGCTAACAATGTCAAGCGTTTGTACAATAGCAACAGAAAGTCTTGGCTGGTCAATGTCAAACATTCTCAAAACCTCTATCACACTGGACTGCTCGATAACGTTCCGAACAGTGTACCACGACTTTGAAATCTTGATGGCATTGCGCATTGCCAAAAGTAAATCTTGCAAGATGGCAAAAATGCTTCGCTGATTGGTTGTAATGGTAGCCTCCAACATCTCAGGTGATATGTCGAACGATCCTCGAGACCTTTCAAATGCATACTGTGCTTCTGCTTCTGACCTTGCGAGTCGGTACTGAGATACCGTAGTGGCAATCATATCTTTGAACCATGAAGCGAGCACATCTGCGTCGTGGAATGGCTCGGTCTGGGAGAGCTGATAGCGAGCGAGGATACCCCAAGCACGCACGCTGAGACGGCAAGCTTCACGATGTGAGTTGTCGTGGTCCACAAGATCTTTGATCATCTGCAAGCGAGGACCACAACCAGGCGGTAATACCCAGTAGAGAGAACAAAGTAGGTCATGATGGTTGCGCAAAGCATCAAGGGCGACATGTGTCACTTCTTGATCTTTCCGATATGTGCGGCCATGATTGGGAATGAATCGCCATGCAAAGCCACGAACTTTGTTCTTTGGCAAGATTTCTTGCAGACCTCTCAGTCCGACAACAAGCAGCTTGAGAAAGATGTGAAAAGCACAATCCCGAGCATCGAGCTCAATCTTGGGGTCATTATCGAGATCCTCGAGGAAGCGTGGGGATCCTTTTCCTTCTTCTCTGTACAGCTGTGAAAGATTGTTTCGAGCAAAGAAGTCGTAGACAGTGCTCAGAGCGGCCTCACACCTTTTCCAACTCCAGCGAGTGATCAGATGGTAGACCCTGGTCAGACACGCTCGCACGTAGTCATTCAAAGTTGGATTTCTCGTCTTGCTTGTTGTGGGATACAATTCGAAAGTTCGCTGAAGCAGTGACTTGATCAGACCCCAACTGTCGTTCGAAGCTTGGAACCTGCTTCGAGGCTCGAAGATCCCCTTTGCATCAACCTCGAGAAGAGGCTGGATGGAGAAAGCATCGTACCAGATGTGGTCAAGAGAGTGGAGGTTAGAGATTCTGCTGACTGCATGACCTAGATGCGCACTCAAGAGGTCAGGAAGCTTCAATGGTGAATTGATGGAGTTGAGCACATGATTGATAACCACAACACTCTTGACAGCAATATCTTTCTCGTGAATTCCAGATTCTCGTTGGGCATGTTGACGATGCGTCTCCAAGAAGTCACGAACTGCAGTAAATCGTAAAGGAAGCGCTACTGCCATCACTTTCTTGCTCAAGTGTAAACACTTCTCCGTGAGAGCTGATTGTGTCCTGGCATCGGCAGCTGGATGCTGTGAGATGCGGACGCATTGTGTAGTTATGCAGAGTAGGTAGAGTAGCGAGTCAACCAGAATCCCATCGGTCTGCGCTTTTGTGTCTTGATGCAGTCCGAGAACGAGCATCTCAGCCTCAATCGCCTCGAGAAACTCATCTGTGAACCGAGAGATGCGAGTCAGGCTGGAATTTCGATCGATGGGGTCGATGAAGGACAGACAACCTGAAATGTACCTTACTATTGATCGCAGAAAATAGTTGAAACGTGCGGCAGTGTCTTCGATGGCGGTCCTTCGCATTTCTGATTCTTCGAACTCACTGACAGCATGCAAGTCCTCAGTACAAGCAGACAGAATCGTCCCAAGTCCAGCCGAGACATCTTCATTCCAAGCACTCCAATGCAATGAGCGACCGGCGACTTCCACGGTAATCCGACCGGCAGGGACATCGAGATTACGATTGCGAAGAGTAAGGCAGTCGCTGAAATCACCGCTGCCTACAAAAGTGCTGGTTGCAAAGTAGGTTCCAATCTCGAGTGGCCTGACATCGAAGTCTGTTGGATAACGAGTGCCAGAGGAACCCAAGCCTTGCAGTGTCATGGGCGCGGTAGGGTCAACAGGCGATGCAGCATCTCCGTCCACAACTAGAACGGCAGGCGCTTCGACTGGTAATGGCTCACCAGATTGACGAAACCTTGCTGTCTCGATATCAAATCGCTGGGTAGGTCTTTTGCGGGTTCTCCGTTGTGGCATAACAGTCTCATCAGTACCGGTCATGTGCACATCTTGTCTTTTTGGTTGATCTGAATTTATCATGGTCGTTAAATCATTCTTGTCTTGCAGAAAACGCTCAAGACGAAATCGTGATGCCGATTGTTGTCCCCTGTCTCGAGCAAAGATTTCCATCAGACGAGATGGAGGAGCTGCATGTGTGAGAAGATCCAGATCACGGTGCGTAATTTGAGCTGAAGTCTCCAATTGCGCGGGTCGCATGCGATGCTGACGTTCAAGCATACGCCTCTGGTTTGACAAAAGAACGCTCCGAGCATCCCGTTTTCGCTCGTTCTCTTTCGCTCGCGGCTCCCTGGTTACTGCTGACCTGTCACTCAAGAGCGGTCTTGGTGGCCCAGGCCTGCGATTACGTGCATGGTTTGTAGACAAGCCAGCCTCGAGATCCATAGATTTGGACTTGTATGGGCTTCGATGATCATCAACACTATTCGTAGAGGATATCGTTCTTTGAGGCGGAGGATTGTAAGCGCGACTGATGTTTCCTGCCCTCCATGACAACAATGGCTCGAGTGCTTCTTGAGTGTCTTCTCGAGTGGCAAGTCTGATGTCTTTGTGAGTAGGACTATGCCTGCCATGATCCGGCCGATTTCGAGCTTGTCGAGCAGCAAGACGAACAAATTGAGGCCTAAGCGGTGCTCGTGGAGATTTTGATTGAGCGGTATTGGTAGCATCTAGGATACTGAGATGTGGTGGTTTTTTGGCTGTCGATCTCTTTTTGACTTTGGTTCCTGGCTTAGGTGTTGAGGTGCTGTTGCGAATTCTTGATGTGTCTGTGACTTTACGTTTCTGACCAGGACGAAACTCCTTGTATCGAGGACTGCCAGTAGTGAATCTGTCCGTAAGTCTTGACTGTCGTTTATGATTGCCGGGTAATCTGAAATGAGGCCTCTCCGCATTCGGAAACATATCATCAATTTCGTCATGTTCATCGATTTCTGCTATGTCCAGCCTGCTGTGCAATGGTCGCACTATCAATGAAGACGGCAGTCGTGTTTGGAGTAGACGTGGGGCAGGAAGCTCTTCGAGCGAGCTGTCAGACTCGTTATCGGAAAAAACCACATAGCTACTTTGACGAGCAGGTATGGTAGAATTGCTCGTCACTCTTCGTTGAGCTATACCTCTGACTGGCGCAATAGGCATTGGTGTTTCACTCTCTGCGGGCCTGCTTGATGGATTTGGCTGTCGAGTCTGTCTGTCCAGCTTGAGATATGACGCAGGTAATACGCCTCTGATTTTACGACGCATCCGCATCAGTTGTCTCTCATCAACATCGGACTCAGCTGATGAATTGGCATCTGAAGCGGATTTATTTTGACTTGCAGCTTCATCGTCGGACGAGACGACGACTTGGCGACGCCTTACTGATGTCGAAGTAGGCCTTTCTGGTGACGAAGGAAACGGTGTCGGCGCGACTAAAGGGGCCATACTATTTGGTAGCCTGAAACCTCGAGGAGCAGCAGGTGTAACCTCAACGTTGGATGGACTGGACGTCCTTGGTGGAGATGGCGGCAATAGATCTTGATTGACAGCACCTGCAGTGCCCGAATGCGTTCGAGCAAGATTCAAGGTTTCGGATCCTCTTGAAGTGGGAAGTGTTCCTCGACCAGTCTGCGGCACTTGGTGAGTCTTGCGACGCTTGTTGCCGATTCGAGTGCCACTGATAATGTGTCGGCGGATAGCAGTATCGATATCAGGAAACTCATCATCGTCATCAGCAATCAATTGGCGTAGATCAAGACGGAGTCGCTGTTCTTGCTCAGAGGCAGAAGAGGAGCCAGGAAGAGTTGAATCTTGAGTATGTGAAGCATGCCGCCCAGGTGGCTGACTCTCTTCTTGTTGAAATTCGGCATCTTGAGAATCATCCTGGTTTCTAGGCCTTTGACTGCTTGTGGCAACCTGGATGGGACGAAGGCCACGAGCCTTGAGTGAGCGACGATATTGTTCAATTTCGATTAGATAGGGATGTAGCTGAATTGCTTTTCGTGTTCGAAGATTGCGTCGAGGTTGATGAGCACCCAGAGCGGCCAAATCCTGATCGGACAATAGGTTGACGGCGCTTTCTAAACACGTCTCAGCGGACTGGCTCGCAAGTCTCGGAGTCAGATCGTGCGTTCCTGCCGTAGCAGATGGTTGAGCAAAGAAGGGCTGTGAAGAAGACAGCACCTGCATGTCAACATCCGAAAGGTCTGAACTAGAAACAGAAAGACGACGCTCGATTTGAGGAGGGACGACTAATGGAGTTGTCAAAGGTTGAGCCTGTTCCATCTCAACATCTTCATCTCCAACCAGCGTATCGATGTCCATGAAATCGTCATCCTTCTCTTGATCTTGTTCGATATTGGCTGCGACATTAGCCGCACTCTTGATTCTCTTCAACGCTCCTGGCTTGGACTTCCGACTGTATGTTTTGACGTTCTTGTTCGACGATTCTGGAGGCGACTGTGCCCTTCGAGACTGGGTGATCAATACTATTGGCTGCCCCGCCGAAGGTTGCTTTTGAGGATATCTTTGCGGCTCGTGGTCGTCTGGTGGAAGGGTGAATGACTTGTCCTGCTGATGTGTTTCTTCTGAAATACGATCGGTCTTTGGAGAAGATGCATCGTGCGTGTTGGCAAACAAATCGTCGTGTTGCTCATCGCCATCCTTCCCAGCTTCGCTCGTTGCAAAACTTGACGAGGCTTCAAGTCGATCTGAATCATCTCTTGAAGCTCCCAGATTCTCATCAACATCGTCCCTTGCTCCAGCATCACTAACGAGTTCCACAGATCCTCGTCGCGGTATTGGCGTTATGGTCGTCCTCGGCAGCGTATCATTGCTCCTGGTTTCATCAAATAGGGCAATTTCCTCCTCATCCGAGTCCAGGACATAACCTCGATCTCTCCATTCGCTCATTTGACCTCGACTTCATGTCTTTTCCATGGAATGTCTTTTTGAAGAATAGGTCTGGCTGTTGGAATACGCGTGCGCAGCGCGTTTGGTAATTCGGAGATGGGAACGCGACTTTTGGACGCGACGACCAATTTCACTGATGTCACGGCCCTTGATCATTTCGCCAAGACTCTGCATAAACTCGAGCTCCCCTCATCATCGGGCATCATCGAGTTGACCTTGGTGGTTTTTTTTGAACGAGTAGGACATCAAGAACAATGGCACAAAGACTCATTGCTCCAGCATTGGCGACTGTCTGCGGTATCGCCACCGGTAAGACACGCTTCTTGTAATATGTGAAAGAGCAAACCTAACTAGTAACAGCATTCGCAGCTTTCCAACCAGAACTGCAAAAACAGGCTGCCGAAAGAGAAGGCAAGGACGTAGAAACATTCCAAAAGCAACACCATGGAGCAATGTATTTCTTTACTTTTTCACCTACCGAAATGTGTTTATCATATACTAATCTGATACCCCTTACAGCCCGCCGACAAAAGTTGACCACGAGATCCCCAGTATAGACAACGACAAATCCATCGGTGTCGAAGTACGGGAAAAGTTGAACGAGGCCAAAGACGAGGCCATGACAGAGATTCAGCATGCAAAGAGTCAAGTCAAGACCGACGTTGCACCAAAGAAGGCCTGGTGGGGTTTGGGGATGTTTGGAGCGAGTCAAGGAGGACAAGAAAGTCCCAGAGAGAACGAGAAGACAAATTAAACAGTAGCCATCATGACTTTGAGCCAAAGTGAAGTGCTAGGACCCTGATTTCAAAATCATTTCATCAGGATTAAGATTCAAAGAACAAAAAAAAAGAAAAAGGATATCAAGACCCAAACGCCAGCAAAAACACCCACCCAATGTTTTTATATCTGGCCCACACTTTCTGTCTCTCAGAGCTCAAGAGAAATCCTCATCCTGACTCTCAATCTTCTCCTTGATCCTGAGCAAAACGGTCGTCTGCCACTTGTTCAATTTTTGCATCTGATCGAACTGGAACAGGCGGTCGGCAAACATGTCTTGGTCACCTGCATCGACTGCTTCTTTGAGATCATTAAGGAGCTGGAATTCGCGGGTCGAGGTGAATTGGCCGTGCTTGGAGCGCCATTCGTCAAAGGCGCGGGCGGTTGCTACCATGTCCTGTCGTTGCCTTGTCAGTCTGCAGTTCAGAAGAGAAGAGGGAAGAGAAGGAAAGTGCTTACGGCAGTAGCCAAGTGGCAGATTCCAGCTTGGAAGAGGTAGTTCTTGATGTTCCAAGCAAGCAAATTGTTGTTCTGGGCCTTGTCGGCCGCCGTCTCGTACCCTTCGATCGCACTTCTGTAGTCTCCTTCCAAAGCCTGCAGGTCGGCAAGAGCAAGGGTGATCTTGTTCTCCAGCGCAGGAGCAGGATCTTGCTTGTAGCACTTGAGCGTGTCCTTGTAAGCCTCGATGGCCTTCTGATTGTTACCGAGCACCTGCTGATAATGCGTGGCCAGGGTCTCGGTATTCGTGGCAGCAGGTCTCCATCTTCCCATTTGCTTTTGTCTCTGGATGGCTTGCTCTAGCATTGCAGCAGCCTTTTCGGGCTGTACTTCGTGGTATAGCTTGAAGGCTTCGTTGTAGATGTTGACGGCGTCCAGTGGCTCTTCCAAGTTTTCGGTGCAGATGCGAGCGGCGGACTCGAGAGCGCTGCCGCCTTGAGAGATTGCGAGAGAAATGGTTTCCGGGTCGTCGATGGATGTCAACTTGACGCGGTAGGCGTTTGCGGCTGTGCGGTACATTTCCACAGCCTTTTCGTATTTTTCACCGCGACCGCCGAAGAAGGAGAAGCCGCCCGAGGCGCTCTTTTCTTGCTTGATGGCCTGTGGTTTTGAGCGGGTCAGTCGATGTGGTCTGGAGCAAGGGTAGGGCGGTGTTTGCGTGGGATGGCTACCTTGTTGAGCAGATCTTGCTCGGCAGTGAGAGATGAGGCCATGGTTTATTGTGGATGCGCGAGAAGCGATTCTATGATCTGAGAGTGGAAATGTCTTGGACGGCCACACTCTGTTGGTGTATTCGGGGGTGCGACAGGCTACGCTGACGTATCACGGGCCCTGCCCCGCCGTGATTGGCTGTATACGCAACCAAATGCTTTGGATGGCCCCTTGTGAAGTTCGACTTTCAACATCTCAAACATACAAAATGTCGCTCACAAGACTACGGCCGGCTGTATCACGGACTCGCATCAACTGCGCCGGTTTCCATACTACGCGACCGACACTCGAATCATCCACCAAACTCGATGTCGAAGCTCTACTAGCAGCACCTGCCTGGTCACTCGAATCACTTCTCCCACCCTCGACACCTGATACCTCAACTCCGACAATCTCTTCAAAACAACTACACCACCTGCTCCGCCTCTCCGCCCTTCCACCCCCCAAAGATGCTCAAGAAGAAGCAACCATGCTAGCCTCCCTCTCCTCACACCTCCACTTTGTCAACGAGATCCGAAAAGTCGATACTTCACATCTTTCTCCCCTGCAGAGTCTACGAGATGAGACTGCGGCTGGCATTAAAGAGCAAGAGATTGGTATTGAACATCTGAAACATGCTTTTGCCAAAGAAGAGGTCAAGGGTACTTATTACAAGAGGATCAGGAGAACCCAAGATGCTGCTGACGAGGGCGAGAGTGCCCAGACTTGGGATGTTCTGGGTGCTGCGGGTAAGAAGATTGGAAGGTACTTTGTTGTCGATGGTGGAAAAGGAGAGGAAGGACTTGTTTAGGGAGATGGATGCAGAATATCTGGCAGGGACAGAGGATAGGCAGAGGTAGAGGATCGAATCAAGCTTGTCCAAGGTAAAATGACACTGACTGAATCTTGGAGCCATATCCGAAAAGAGCACAAAGGACAAGACATATCAAAAACTCCCCAAGTCAACGCATGGACAAGAAAATGCACGATTTGTTTTCGTGACAGTCAAAAACTTGGATCAAAAGTACCAGAGTGGGAAGCTCTTGGTTTCCTTTTTCTCATTCTGCAAATGGTTTCATGTCTCGTGTTCTATTTTGCCCAAATTCCCTTGGGATGAGGTGAAAGTTGAAACGACACGCTTAAGCCTCGCCAGAAGCGGTGATGGTAGGGGGAGAACCACCGCCACGGATGGCACCGGAGCTGGAACCGCAGGCCTCGATGGACTTGACAACGGACATGGAAGCGACATCACCGGCGGGGACCTGGCCGAAGACGACGTGGCGGCCGTCGAGCCAGCTGGTGACGACGGTGGTGATGAAGAACTGGGAGCCGTTGCTGGAAATCATGTTAGCTAGGAAAGAGTGGCAAGAATTTGTAGGCTGTAAACATACGTGTTGGGGCCGGCGTTGGCCATGGAGAGGAGGAAAGGCTTGTTGTGGGTGAGCTTGAAGTTCTCATCGGCGAACTTCTCACCGTAGATGGACTTGCCACCAGTGCCCTGCAAGTGCTTTGTCAGTGTCTGAACTTCGGAGATTGTGCAAGCTTGTGTAGCTACTCACGTTGCCACGGGTGAAGTCACCACCCTGGAGCATGAAGTCGGGGATGACACGGTGGAACTTGGAGCCAGAGTAGCCGAAGCCCTTCTCACCAGTGCAGAGAGCACGGAAGTTCTCGACGGTCTTGGGGACAACGTCGTCGAAGAGCTCGAAGTTGATGCGGCCAGAGCGCTCTGTACATGTTGTTAGCCATGTTGCAAGTGAATTGATGGTTGAGATGAGCTTTGTCGACTTACGCTTGACCTCACGGTCAGTGTTGGTGGGCTTGCCGTTCTGGTCGACGTTGACCTGAGGACCGGTCCAGGTGCAGTCGAAGTAAACCTTTTGAACCATGTTTGCGGATGAAGCGGAGAAGAGTCTGCTTTGTTGTTTGAAAGAGTTGTTGATGAAAGTGGTTGGGGTCTTTCGGAGGGAGAACATGAAGGAGGAGGGAGGTGGGGCTGGAATTGAATGATTTCTGACGACCCCTCACCTCACTTTTACCTCCATGTGCTTGCTTGGTCATGTGACTTGCATCATCCATTCAGCGTCTGTTTACGTCTTCACTTTGCTCGACCTTCATTTCCGGAGCTATAGAACCTTCTAGATTGGCATTGGTCGGCCAAAAACTCTTCTTTACATTGCATATCATATCAAGGCTTCTGCAACTCTCGAAGTCACACTGGCTGCAAAGCTCCTCACCCGGTAGATAGCTCCATCAAGCTCTTTCAAAAGCTCGAAGCTTGGCTCGTTGTGAGGAGGGGCTGAGCCACCATGCACGGATAAACAATCGGAGCTCAAACAAGACTGTGGACGAAGTAGGTAGGTAGTCATGGTTTTCTGTGTTCGGATCAATTGACCTGGATAAAATGGATTGTTCCGGACGACTCCGACAATACAATCTAGCTCTGCATGTTCAGAGGTGATGGCGATCTTGTCTTGGAGGAGCTCTCATTAACGCAGCCGCTCGGGCAAGGTGACAGTGCTAGCAAGCAAAAGAACTTCTCAAATAGGCATGAGAGGGTGTCGAAAGGACATTTCTAGGAGGATCTGGTCTCACGAGATTGGTAGAATAGGATAGAGGGTCGTCGAGGCCGCACATTGAGCGTAGTCAACAAATGAATGGCATAGTTGGTTTTAAAAACATGAATCTCGAAATGTCTGCACGGAAGGTTGCAAGTTTAAATCAAGCAAGAAGCACAGTCAAATAATCAAAATGATCGAGTACTGTTCTGTGTACTTCTTGGTGCTGTACTCATCGGATTCAAGACAGAATCATGCTCAGGATACTCACAATATCTCACAGGCATGTTTTCTTCTTGAAATTGTAGACAGCAACAGATCGATCGAGGCTTCTGTGGCGTTGTGACTCTTGGCTGCTCCCATTCAAATCCGGGGCAGCCCGCGACGTCAATAAAGTCGAGCGCGACAACCAAGCGTGTCATCTCTATACCACTTAGCAGTATCGTAGCAAACCGCCACGCAAGATGGATTTTGAGAGCTTGAAGAGCCAGGTCAGCAATTTGACCCTTTACGACCTCAAGGCAGGTGTTCGTAAGGTTCAGAATGGTATGCTCGCAGCACAGAGTTGAATAGGAGACTTGCGACTAACCTGCCATCAGCCGTCATGAACTACACCGAGATGGAGTCCAAGGTAAGTACGATACTGCACAATCGACCAAAATCTGTGCTTACGATCCGCCAGGTTCGAGAAGCAACCAACAACGAGCCTTGGGGAGCATCCACGACCATGATGAACGAGATTGCTAGCGGAACATTCAACTAGTACGACACGACATTCATTTATACATCTACGCTCTGTCTGACCTATCTACAGTCAAGTTCTGAACGAGATTATGCCCATGATCTACAAACGCTTCACCGAAAAGACGGCTGAGGAATGGCGACAAATCTACAAGGTAAGCTCGACTGCCGCAGCATCCGGATTCTCTCTCACCAGCTCTAGGCTCTTCAATTGCTCGAATTCTTGATCAAGAACGGCTCAGAGAGAGTCATCGACGATGTCCGATCCCACCTCTCTCTGATCAAGATGCTGCGCCAATTCCACTACATCGACCAAAACGGCAAGGACCAGGGCATCAACGTCCGCAACCGATCCAAGGAGCTCACCGATCTGCTCAGCGACGTCGACAGGATTCGGTCTGAGCGTAAGAAGGCAAGACAGAACAAGAACAAGTACGGCGGTGTTGAGGGTGGAGCTGGTCTCGGTGGTTCAATGTCCACCTCCAGCAGGTACGGTGGCTTTGGCAGTGAGTCCGCTCCTGGGGGCTATGGTGGAGCTACTAGACAAGTCTACGGTGATGGTGGCGGTTTCGGAGGCGAGACCGTACAAGACGACTGGGAAGAGCGCAGTCAAAGTCGCAGCAGGGGCGCAGACCGATTTGACGAATACGACGAGTACGACGAGGGAGGCTCCTCTGCACCACCTAGAAGAAAGACGGAGTCTGCAAGGACCGGAACCAGAACATCTGCGGCAGCAGCAAAGAAGCCCGAACCACCAAAGCCCAAGGAACCCGAGGTCGACCTCTTCGACTTTGGCGACGAACCGACCACAATTGCAGCACCCGCCATGTCTGCCATGTCTTCCAACGGCAAGCAGCCTGCCGACGATGGCTTTGGCGCTCTCCAGTCTGGCGGTGCTGATGATGACGACTTTGACGACTTCCAATCTGCCGCACCAGCCGCTGCACCAGCTCCGGCACTCGCAGCACCTTCAAAGCCCAATTACACTCCTAATTACACATCCATCGCGCCTCCAGTCTCTAACGCAACCCCCAACACTCAATTCGCACAGCCTCAGCCTAGACAGGGCACCAACAATGCTGCCTTCAGCAACCTCTTCTCAACCACATCTCCCGTCACAGGTGCTGCAGCACCACCGCCACAGAACATCGCATCGCCCATGTCGGCAACTCAACCACGTGCAGGTGGTTTCCAGGCAGCACAACCAAACTACTTCACATCTGTCAATGCCAGCCAGTCACAGCCAGTATCTGCAGTGGCATCTCCTGGAGTAAAGTCACCGATCGGAGGAGCTCCTAAGCCCAAGGCTGGTGGAGATGCGTTCGCAGCATTGCTCTCTGGCACCAACCTCAAAAAGTCTGGTACGCCCAACACCAAGGGTCCTACCATGGCAGACATGGCCAAGCAAAAGGCCAGCGCTGGTATTTGGGGCACCACCAGCGCATCTAGCCCAGCTACTCCAGCCGCACCTCAGACCGGAGGACAGAAGACTGGTGGTGCCATGGACGACTTGCTTGGATAAGTGATTGTGTAGATGAATGACTGAAATGCGTTTTAGCCAAGGAAAAGAGAGCCTACAGCAGACTGTGACTTTTTCAAAATTGCTACAAGGTTTCCAATAGAATGATGAGTACAGTTAACCTGTGGAAAATGTGATGTTAGAGATGCAGTTGGCATGGAGAAGTTGGAGGTTGGAAGTGAAGCATGACTTCCTAATTGGGATTGGTGGATCGGAACAAGCGCGGCAAGTGCCGTTGGCGCACAGAATTTGGCGGCTGCACAGAATTTGGGCCTTGGGATTTGGCGCAGACCTACGACCAGCAACGAAGCGACAGCCTCTCTTTCAACTCCCCACCGTTCATACTAATAAACAGTCAAAATGGGTCGCGGGTATGTGTGCACTGAGACACGGCGACTGCGAAACGAGTGAGAGATGCTGACAATCTTCACAGCCGTGGTTCCACCTCCGGTAACAAGCTGAGAATGACCTTGGGTCTGCCTGTGTACGTCGAAGAGAAAACCCTTCACCTCTATCATTTGCGCATCGCCAAACCATCCGAACGCTTTTACACTCGTCCTCCGATCACTCTTTGAAAACCCAAAAATTCCACAATCCGACAGTCCCATCACAAAACCGAAAACACGATAAAAGAGAGGCGAGAAACATGGGGCTAACACGATTTTCTCTATAGCGGTGCCGTCATGAACTGCGCCGACAACTCTGGCGCCCGTAACCTCTACATCATCTCCGTCAAGGGTATCGGTGCCCGCCTCAACCGTCTCCCCGCCGGTGGTGTTGGTGACATGGTCATGGCCACCGTCAAGAAGGGAAAGCCTGAGCTCCGCAAGAAGGTCATGCCCGCCGTCATTGTCAGACAGTCAAAGCCCTGGAGACGCGCCGACGGCATGTTCCTCTACTTCGAGGACAACGCCGGTGTCATCGTCAACCCCAAGGGTGAGATGAAGGGTTCCGCCATCACTGGCCCCGTCGGAAAGGAGGCCGCTGAGCTTTGGCCTGTAAGAGATATTCCTATCCTGGACGTTGAAGGAACACATCAAACTAACACAACCTCTAGCGTATCGCCTCCAACTCCGGTGTTGTCATGTAAATTCTCCTGTCAAATCAAAAAGAGGGTTCTACCAGACAAATGTTACGGTTGGGGGATGTGAAACCGACTTCGACGAACGACTTTTGCACAAATTTCTTTCTGGGCGTTGATGTGAATTTGCACGGTCAAAGGAAAAGAAGCGCATGGGGCTCTGTGGTCGAATCGAAAAAAAGAATAGGAAAGCAACATGTCAGAGCACTGCGAAACATTGTCAAGGCAGTGCACATGTTCTTTTCTAACAATTTCCCGTTCTGCTCTTGAAAACCAAAAGAGTAGAAAGCACGGGGTTTATGAGAAAAGCAAAGAAACTTTCACCAAAAACACTTGACATTCTTCATCTTCCTATCTTCTACTGGCATGCTCTGTATATGGATCACTGTTCTCGCCTCGCTGACTGGTAGGTCCACCTGACTTTATGATGGAGATGTGCACCTCTACGCCTTGAACACGACCACATCATCATGCCAGATGACTTTCAAGCCTCTTCGACCTTGCGGAGACGGACATGTATGCCGTAGCTGCAAGTCTGGACACGGGATGGAGGTGGAACAAGATGCACGCTTATGTCGGTATTGCATGAAACCAGTTACAAGAAGAGGTAAACATCAGATGACAAGGAGCGGTGAAAGAAGAAAAAGACCTAGATCTTCATCACTTTCTTCGCTGCATGCGCGCTGGTCAGAGTGCCACACGGGATACAAGATGTAGACGTGTGATCTGAAACGCGTATGCTTGTGCTGATGACTGAAGTATCATGTTTACCCCGAGCTTGTAGTGGATAGGATAAATGATGAGTACACACCACGGTCAAAATACTGGCAAGCAACTTATATTTTATAAACGGATGGTATGCCTGCCTTTGGTGACCGGGATACGGCGATCTGTAGCATGTAAAGTGAAACACAAGAGATTCTTCTTGGCGAGGTCAATGTGCAGGGAAGCAGACAGGTGCAGGCTAGACTTGAATGTCAGATGGCAAAAGTCGGAGGTGCAGGTAGAAGGCAGTATGGCCTGCAATAGTGAGAAAAGCAGAGTCATGGTCCAGAGAGACGGAGCGTGTTTTGTGTGGAGTGCCGGAGAATTGACAGGGCTCGGTGGGCTATTTTGAGAGTTGGGCTTTTGGCGCTTGCTCGATGGAAGGTGGACCATGTCCAACAACAAGCAACCTGCTCCTTCCTCGCTTTGAGCCTCTCGACAGTTGAAGGCTAGCCTGCGCATCTTGTCACTGCCGTTTTCGCTTGTCTGCATTTTCTTGTTGCATGTTTGCAGTGTCGTCTTTTGTTTGGCATTATTTCTCCCCCTTCTGCCTCCGCTCTCGCATCGTGGGGGCTTTTTGAAGGTTCAACAAGGGTCAGGTACTCGGCGCAGTCACCACAGGCAGATTTGATCGTTCGGACACGCGGCTCTCACGTCCACGCAATACAACCACCCACTCTACACGTCTCTGTCTTTACAGAAGGCCTTGCTGACGGCGCGCCCGTCAATCACAACAGACCAGAGCAGAGCTTTGTGCAAAGACATCAGCCCTGGCCATTGGAAGACCCTGTGACATTGGAAATAAACATCAAGAGCAGGGGAGAAACGAGGTTACCATGACGGCCAAGGTCATGTCGTCGTCGTCGTCGTCAAGCGACACGAACAAGAGTGCACAAGCGCAGGCGCAGCCACCACATCTGCTACAACCCGACATGACAACCCCTCCTCTTGCACCCCCGACAAGCAACTCAAACCCCGCCGCCGCTGCCACAACCTCCACCAATAACAACAGCAGCAACTCCCAAAACACCAACCGCCAAAGCGTCCGTCGCAGTCTCATGTCCACGCGCAGTCACACATCTCAGCGCTCCCGTCCTGCTTCTTCTGTCTTTCCCACATTCCCTTCGTCGCTATCCTACGCCCTGGTGCGCGACTTTGCATACCCACAATTCCACCCTCTTCATTTCGGACCCTCACCTGAGCCCGCCAGTCGAGGCTCCGACGACGCATCTGCTTTCTCTTCCTCTAGACGTCTCAGTGACCCTCCGATCGGCAGTTGGGATTCTCGCGGCTGGGGTGCTGGCCCGTGGGGTGGTGACGGTGGTGCTCAATTTGGCGCAGGCGACCAATTACCTTCTACAAGTTTCGACGACGATACAAGCGACGATGACGTGACGAGCACTGGCAAGTTGGCCAAGAACCACCGAAAGAGCAAGTCATTGCATGAGGGAACACGCGGGCGAAGTACCACAAAACGCGGGCCGCGCAATCAAGTACCAGGACTTGACAGTCAGGGTTTCTTTGCCGCTGGACCTGACGACGACGATGATGAAGAGGAGGAAGAGGAAGATACAGAGGACGAGAGTAGCAGTCACACCAAGAGCACAGGAGGAGGCACATTGCCCGCCCACCGATACACGCATTCCCCCGAAGGACTTTCCTCCCGTCACCATGCTCGCCTGTCTGCACTCGAACCGCCATTCTCTGACAGCAGCGACCCAGCCGATGCGCCAGGCGGACCACTCCACCATCTCCATGACGGTCACGCTCATCGCCCCACCTCAACATCTCTAGACGAGTCTTTTGCAGGGCCCTCCCTCGCCCTCTACAACTTCGTTCCTGAAAACAGCAACGAGCTCGCCCTCCGCGAGGGCCAGATCATCCAAGTAGGCTATCGACACGGGCAGGGGTGGCTAGTAGCCATGGATCTCGAATCAGGCGAACAAGGTCTCGTACCTGAAGAATACGTCCGCTTGCTCTCCGAAATCGAGGGATGGGGCGAGCATTTGGAAGGCGTGGAAGAAGAGGAACACGAAGTCAGCTTTGAAGAAGAGCTTGCTAGTGAAGTACACGCTGAAAGCAGGGATCGGGACACGAATGTCAAAGCCGCTGCTGCGACGGCGGCTTCTGCTGAGGAAAAAGGTGATGAGAGCAAGGAAATACCCGTACGGGATAAAGATGCACGGTAGCTTTGTTTTCTTAATCCACTCCTGTCTGGCTCCCTTGAAGAAATGCATGTGTTTTTTCCCCCCTCCTCTAAAGCGATGTCTCTT
>RZIQ01000032.1:0-94676 GCA_003992365.1 Aureobasidium sp. P6 | reverse complement strand
ATGTTGTTTTTTTTTTTTTTTTTTTTTTTTTTTTTTTTTTTTTCCCCCCCCTTTTCCAGTCTTTTTGCTCTTTGACTTGGCATGTTGTTTGTATAAGTACCATGAGGAGTATACCCATCCATTTATATCTTTTTTTTTCTTTCTTTCTTCCAAGCAGCATATTGGAATCTACTTAACTGGGGGGGATTTTGTCTTCGATTTCGAATCTCATCTGCACTTTTGACTAAACGCTGTAGGTCATTATTTGGCCCCTTTTCTCTCATCAGAACTCTGCCTCGCCTTTTTCTTCAAAACATTCCTTGATGGTTTTACAATTCGGAAACCATGAGAGAAAAAAAAAAGGTGTTTTTCGAACAAAAGAAGAACGGGTATCCAAAGAATACACAAAAAAAAAAGGACTTGGGGGAAAAAAATGAATTGTATGCAAGAAACAGAAACCTCATGTTTGAGATTTCACTCGAGTGTGTGTGCATTTTTTTTGGAAACTACACATTCTCACTCCGAAAGAGAAAAGAAAAAAAAAAACGCCCGTCCTCCCTTATCTCTCTAACAATCTTCTTGGTCGCGCACGAGAAGAAGCTCCCTCCTATACCGATAAAACTGCTCCAGACAGTCGGTTTTCCTCTGCTCGCTCCATCCTTCCAACACGAGGGCGAATTCCGTCGCATCCTCGAACCCAAAATACTCTGCCATGGAGCAGAAAAGCCTTTTTCTCACATATTCGGGTGGTTTGTATTTGTATTGAATTGATTTTTCAGACTCGGCCTGCCTGAGAAACAAAGGTTGGGATTTTTCAAAGGCGTATTCGTTGGATAGGTCAAAGTCTGTGGAAGATGCCATTGCGCGTTTGGAGAGCTGGGCTTCTGTTTTTGAAGAGCCGATTACGTCGTTGTTGTCGTGGGTGTATTCTACACCTGCCATGTTGAGGATTGCTTGGACAGCGCGGGCTCGACGTTTTGTTTCCGTGTCTTGCTCTGTGTCATCGTGTTTCTTCTTGGTCAGACCTTCGCCGGTAATCTCAGCAGCAAGGCGAGTCATGGCTGCATCGTCGCGATTATTGCCTTCGTCGTTATCGTCAGAGTCAGAGTCGTGCGAGGTGTCGAGACCTACAACGCTGATTCCGGCTTTGGATTCGGCAATGTTGGTTTTGTTGACAATGTCGCGCAAGACGAGGTTCTCGCCTTCGTAGCTGAAGAGGTTCATGAGGCCGAAAATCTCGCCTTTTTTGTCGGCTGTGTCTTGGACGCCTTTGAAGTAACGGCGTTCGGTCGAGGCGTTGTAGGCAATGTTGGCTTGTTGCTGTTTGTAGATTTGACGAGCGTAGACGATTTCTTCGACTGTGCCGGAAGAGATGAGGCGAAAGACTTCGACGTCGCGTAGTTGACCGATACGGTACGCTCGGTCTTGAGCTTGAAGGTCCCAGCTGGGATTCCAATTGGGGTCGAAGATGACGACTTTGTTTGCAGAAGTGATGTTGAGACCTACACCGCCAGCTTTGGTACTGATGAGGAAGACGAACTGAGTTTCGTTGGCATTGAAGTCGTCGACTGCCTGTGTGCGCTCTTCGTATTTCATGCTTCCATCAAGATAAGAGACATTGTAGCTCGTGGTTGACTTGAACAGCATCTGAAGCATCTTCAAAAGACGAACAGAATAGCTGAACACAAGAACCTTGTCACCATTTGAGTGCCAGAACTTGAGAAGCTTTCGCAACACTTTCCACTTGCCGCAGAACTCTGCATTGGCAAAGTTTGTGATCTGATCACGATTGTGATACATGTCAAGCCAATTGTCCGGCATGGCCAGTTGAAGATTTTCTAGTTCCTTGTCTTGCGCCTCTTTCGAATCTTTGCTCTGTGGGCAGAGAAGAGCAAGATGATTCGCCAGCTTTTGTAGAGTCATGAGCATGGGAAAGACATGATGCTGCCACTTGCCACGATCAGGGATTTCGGCATAACAGCACCAACCTCGTTTCTTGCCAGAAGAACAGTCGCAAGGGTCAGATGATCGTCGGATATAATCAATCTTGTCGCTGTCAACCAGATTCATGTATGCTTCCGATTGTGCGTCGGATAACGGACAAAAGACAACGCGATCAGTCTTCTTCGGCAGCTGGTGCGCAATCAGAGACTTCATGCGACGTCTGAAGAATGGCGGTAGCAGATTCTTGACCAACTTCTCAGCGACCCTTCTGCTTTTGGCGAGTTGCGCAAATGTTGCATCATGAGATTGCCCAATCTTGAGCGGACCGCTGATGCTCTGTCTCCATTCAGCCATAGTACCGAACCGTCCAGGATTGGTCCAATTGAGCAGAGTCCAGAACTCGTCGTACTTGTTCTGTACAGCAGTACCAGTAAGGCCAATCCGGCAGAGAGCATTGACCTCATTCATTGCTTTGCTGATTTCGGAACTGCGTTCCTTGATCGTATGACATTCATCGGCAATGACACAATCCCATTCAACCATGTTGATCTCGCCGCGATGGTTGCGATACGTTGTGTAGGTCGTGATCATGACTTCGAGTCTTCCTGCTTTGGCTGCGGACAAGACAGACGATCGCGTCCCGTTGTTTCCATGAAACACATCATAGTGCCAGAAGCCCCAGCGATCGAGTTCTGCTTTCCAGTTGTCCATCAATGATCCAGGACAGATAAGAAGAACTTTGGGATACCAGCGATTCTCACGACGCATCTTGCGCATACGTTTGGCATCTCGCTCGTCTCCGGTCTTGCCGAAAGCGGCTGTGAGAAAGGCGATGACCTGGATAGTCTTGCCCAAACCCATGTCGTCGCCCAGAATGCCACCTTCCTGGAAAACGAACAGTTCGTGCATGAAGATGGCACCTTTGACCTGATAATCTCGCAACCATTGAGCGATAGGAGCGGGAATGACGCCTTGCGAGGCCTTCATTTCAATGTCCTTGTAGGGCTGAGAGGTCTCGACATCTCGAAGCATGGGTCGCTCTTGCAATTCTTCGAGTCTCTCATCATCAGAAAAGAAAACACCCTCATAATCAGGAGGCGTTGAAAGAACTCCATCACCCAGTTCTGCACGATTGCTGTTCCACTTGCTTTTCCGGGCCTGCAAAAATTGAGGTAGTGTGCTTTCGGGAAGCTCATCTTCAGAATCTGTGCCATATGTGTCATTTCTCATGAGTTTCCGCTTCGAGGCTTGCTTAGAATCGGGAAAGGGTCTCTTCTTTTTGCCTACGATGGCATTGGCCTTTGCCTTTGCCTTCTTGTTACGAGCAGCAGTCTGCTTGCGTTGGTCGGACTTGCGAGACTTGAATTGACGAAAAGCAGCGGCAGGATCTTCCTCATCATCAAAGGCGATGCGATCTCCATCATGATCCCTCGGGCGTTTGCGAACAGCTCTGTTAGAATCATCAGAGTTCAAGGGATCACTGTCGGTGCCATCTGGTTTCTGGAAAGAATCAAGTAGATTGAGTTGTTTGGAAGTGTGCTTGACAATGTCGAGATGGTCGAGGTCACTGGCATCGCCTTCATCTAGCATTTCAATGTTGCGATCGAGTTGATAATCACGCACATGAGAGCGAGTGGCGCTTTTGTACAAAGACATGCTTGTAGTTGGATGGCAAGAGATGATCAAGTCGTCAGGGTGGAATACGGTGAATGACTGAAAAGAATGCGTGCCAATCTCGTGTCAACATCATGTAAACATGTCTCGTCAAAGTGTTGGATGAAAGTGTATCAAACAAAGGCAGCCATCAAGAGCAGACACCAAAGAGGCGCGGGAGACGCGACTTGCCGAACTTCAACCGAAAGAGCTGCTCAGACAATGACGACAAAAAAAGAAGGAATTGAATAATTAATCATCAAATCATCACACAGAAGACAGAAGAATGCCGTTGGACACATCATCATACACGCTCGCGCATCTGCGGCTGGACGGAAGGAGGTGGAACGAATTGCGACGATGCCACGGACAAATGTCGACACAAGCGGCCGCGGACGGGTCCAGCTACCTCGAGATGGGCAATACAAAAGTCATCTGCACAGTCAATGGTCCTACAGAGTCAAGACGTGGAGGAGGTGGAGCGGGCAATGCCGAAGCAAAGGTCGAAGTGGAGATTGGCCTGGCCGGCTTCAGTGGAGTGGAGCGCAAGAGACGAGGAAGAGGTGACAAGTGAGTCGGGCTCACACATACGACAGAGCGACAGGAGGCTGATGGCACATGTACAGACGCACGAGCGAGATGCAGCACACCATCGCCTCGGCCTTTGCAGACACCCTGTCAACACAGCTCTACCCCCACAGCACCATCACCATCAACTTGCACATTCTCTCCCAAGACGGTTCGTTACTGGCCGCCTGCATAAACGCCTCCACTCTCGCCCTCATCGATGCCGGTATCCCCATGACCGACTACATCTCAGCCTGTACAGCTGGCAGCACCGCCTCATATGCCTCCAACGACGAACAAGCCGACCCGCTTCTCGATCTCAACGCCATGGAAGAGCAAGAGCTGCCTTTTCTTACCCTCGCAACTCTCGGCACGGACGACAAGATCAGCGTTCTTATGATGGAGACTAGAGTTCAGCTTAGTCGTCTCGAGGCCATGATTGCCGTCGGTGTCGATGGTTGCAAGCAGATCAGAAACACCCTCGACGCCATTGTCCGCCAGCACGGAAACTCTTTGTTGCAAAAGACAGTCACCTGAGAACATCACAGATCCAACATCTTCCAAGTTCGTCAAACCGTTTGACACTCTGCCACGACAGGGCTGTTCCTTGGTCAGTGGCCACATGATGCCTGCCATCGCCGAGACGCACCGACCGAGAGGCATGCCAGACCCGGGACAGTTGGCATGCAAAAGCTTCATCAGTCAAATAAGCAGACATCGCTGAACGCTGACATCTACCTGCAAGCGCCATGCAGGCTCAAGACTCTGGCCCGACGAACCAGGGAAAAGCAGCCGGCAAAATATGTACCGTGTATAAATTCTTCTCGAGGCTGTGCTATTAGCAAACAATGCCGCCCTTTTCGCCGGCTTTTGTACCATTGCATCTGTGGAAATTACCCAACACGAGTGAAGTATACCGACGAAACTCTTGTTTATGACATTGACTATTCCGTATAAACCTTCAGATAGATCAACTCTGTACAAACTTTGTCCTATCCCACCCCCTCAGCACCCACTCATTTACCATCATCCAATCGTATCCCCATCACCCAAGTACATTCTTCTAGCACAGATAGATGATGTAGCTCGAGTAATCGCCAATCCATCTACGATTGGCCAAATCACCCATCAGATCAAGAACGACATAATCAGGCTTCTCGGTCTCGACAAAAAACAGCTTCGCCTTCCTCGCAGACTCGTCGAAACTTGCAGCTTTGACATTGCCGGACTGGTAGGTCCAGAGGGTGCATTGCGTGTTGATGATGCGTCCGGCATCGGGGTTGGGAAGGATAGACATGGTCTTGCGTCCTGCACTCCTCGCCCAAGCAAACACCGCCTGAGCAGCCCGATAGGCGACTTCGTTATTCGCAGGCACACTGGCACTAACAAGCGGCATGAAAGCAGCCCCATTTCCCGCGTGAGCCTTTTGCGAATTGGCCCAGCAGTTCAGGTAAGCCTGAACGCTGAGCTGGGTGTTGAACACATTGACCGTATAACCGTTTCCGGAAATGGTCAATTCTCCATCATTGAACTGCGGGATGATTTGCAAGCCGTCGAGGTTGTTGTCTCTAGCATATCTGTAGCATGTATCGTCGCCATTGTACGTGACGTCCTTTGAATTGATGGCCTTTGTGGCGAAAAACTTGAGGAACACGGTCGAACTGAGCCCGTACTGTTTGACCAACGCACCGGCCCTGCTCAGGATGACTGGATCCTGGATATCGAGGATCAACCAAAAGTTTGGCCGGTTGAGGTTCTTGAAGTGCGAGAGCATTGCATCAAGAGTTTCCATCCTTTGTGCTCCGTCGGCCTGTACGATTTTCCCATTGCGGCCGAACGTCTTTAGCCCGGTGCCGGTCCAGGAACTTGCTCGTCTGGAATTGATGTAGATGGGATCAACCGCGGGTTGCAGATTCAGTGCCACGTCAATGGAATTGAGGTTGCCGTCATGATTGTCGACGACAGTGGCGCGATTGGATTGGATATCGTGGGTCACCATGACCTGATTGTCAGAACTCAGGCGAAGATCGAATTCTACGCCGGGAAGGCCTAGGTTCGCGGCACGGTAGAGTGCATCGACGCTGTTTTCGGCAAAGGCGAACTTGTCGTTGACATCGTGGAAGACACCGCGATGAGCGATGGTTTGATAAGCAACGATGGGATGAGCGAGAATGGCAGAAGCCAACAAGGTGGTAATTCGGGCCAAGTGCATGACTACTGTCGAGGACTCAAAGCTGTCTGGTATGAGACTTGTGAAGAGATGTGATGAGTGGTCGAGTTTGATCTGAGAGCTGAAAGTGCCAGATACTTATAGTCCCCTCGGAGGTCGCTGTCTATGCCTCGCGATTGCTGTGTCTCAGACTACTCGATCACGGGCATCCTCATCACGAGCCACCGACGAAACCAATGCCACCTGCTCGAACTTGAGCAGACCGTGGATCGCCAGACAGACGTCTCAGAAGAAAAACGTGGGTAGATTCTCCGTATACCACTCACCTCTTCGTCGGCAATTCCGACCAGATGCTTTTTCACATTGGGAAGCCGTATGGACTGCACTCGTATACAACCGTAGAAACTGGTTTTCTTTTGCGTGTATCTAGCAAACTTACACAAGACTGACGCTCGTATGACTCTGGATTGGCAGGTCGATCTATTTGATGCGATCAACTCTACTCCGAGAGGGAGGGTGACAAGATTCAGCCGAGAAAATACCACACTGCGGTATGATATTGCATGCCTCATTCTCGGATTCTGGTTGGCATGAAGTCTGTGGATGAATAATAGAGAGAGAAAAGTCTGATTCTTGGGATAGAGCGAGGTTTTCAAGGCTCGGGAAAGAGCATTATTCAGTCTACGATGCGGCGATTTTCGAGCAACGCCCAGCAAAATTTGATACATGAAAGTGAGCAGGCTCTGAGAATATGATTGTCACCATAATCGAGAAACAGAGGCTGATCTGGTGCATGAACAAACAATTTGCGACAACTCTGAAGCTAAGATTCCGTTTCCATCTTTTGACGAATCCGACTGATGACAAAGATTATGCCAAAGTTCCATTCTTGACCCCAGTCACATTGTAAGCATTCTGCAACGCAACAGATGCGGTGTGGTTGTTGCCAGATTGCTGTAGGGCCACATTCTTGAACGACACATCTTGACAAGGCGCAGCAAGAGAGCAATTGAGGTTGATGCCAACCGCAGAGCTTACTGTTCCGCTGACGTGTTCGAAATTCAAGTCTGCAAACTCAAAGGTCGAGGTGTCGCAGAAGCCTGCTTGAGCCGCAACCTTGTAGTAGCACTTGTTGACGTAGATGGCCTGCTTTGTATCCTTGACGACCAAGTTGCGGAAGGTAATGTTGGACACGCGGCCAGTGCCTCCACCTCCGCCTTGGGGAGGATTGCCCATCTCGACGCCGACCCAGGACTTGAAGTATGCACCACCACTGACATTGGCTCCTCCATAGACGGGATCGATCAGTTGGCTGACGCGAATGTCACTCACACTGACATTTGCGATGTAGTCGGGGTGGCCTGGATATTGGCCCACGCTGCCGAAAGCAATACCACCTCCGACACAAGTCATGTTTCGAAGGATCATGTTGGTGGAGTTGCCTTTGGGGGCAAAGCAATCATCGCCGCCTCTGAAGTACCAATTCTCCAAGCGCAGTTGGTCTACACGCATGGTGTCGATGCCATCGATATTGGTTGCATAGTTTGAACCGTTGCCTGCTGGGTCGGTGTTGGTTCCGTTGATGAAGATGTTGGTGAACGACAGATTCTTCGAGTCTTGGGCCCAGATTGACCAGAATTGGGGCTGGTAGAAGGCAAAGTTGTTGACAGTGACATTGTGGCTGTTGTAGATTGAGAGAGGAATAGGCCGACCGTATTGATTACTTTGGCCAGCAGCACGGCCGTACCAAGCTTGACCATTGCCGTTGACACCGCCTTGCTGCCAACCACCGCCGTCTACCACGGAATTGTTGCCTTCGATAACCCATGCCGTGCTCATGTTCTGGAACTGGACTCTGTGAGAATTGTTGATCCAATATCCAAGATCGGGCGTGAACGAAAGGATGCCATAAACATTCAATCTTGCATTGTTCAGCTGCATGTAAAGCCGCTGTGAGATGGTGTATGTGTAAGGAGCCGGCAAAGTGATCGTTCCTCCATTTCCGCACACCTCGACAGCCTTCATGATCTGGGCTGAGTCGTCGCGACCCCATCCTAGAGGTACCACCTCACAATGGGTCTTGACGGTGTCAGAGTTGGCGGGTAGAGGAGTAGGTGTGGGCAAACTTGAGTCGAGGTGCAATGGCAATGTCATCTGGGAAGCTATTGCCGAGGATGGTGAACAATAGGCTTCAGAACCACGCGCCGAAGCGAAGACAGCCGCTAAAACAACAGCAAAGACGCTGAACTCCATTATGAAGTATCTAGTTCCGATATGGGTAATGGAGAAATCTGGAAATGGGTAGATGGAATCGTCAACTCGAGACACCAGTACCTCTTATAACAAAATGCACGAGTTGGTATATGATAGCAATTTGTTCGTCAGTTTTTCGCATTGACCTGTCATGTCCATTGACGACGCACGTGGGCGTAAGTTTAAGCATAATGGTGGTTGCTGTCACTTAAGCTTTCGAATTGTCGACAGCCCTCGTATACAGATCAGGGCACGGTAACGACCGCTCTTTGACGACAAAAAGGACTCAGAACACCAAAGTTCTGGAGTTGCTCATTGCGGAGATCGATCTTCGCATATAACGCCCTGGACTTCATACATAGGACGAGCAGGCGTCTCTTCGATTTTTCGTTTGTATCAGCCCAAGCAGCTATCAACGAAACAAGTACGATCTGCATTCAGCCATTTGAGGCGCATAGTCAGCGATGATATTCAAAGACATCCAAAACAGTGTTTCGTATTGTACGGCGATCTGACAGGCTTTTCAGTGATCCCGGGATTCTCAACTTCCCTAGCTCAAAGGCACTCCATGGCGTTAGATTTTCATGACAGCCATTCGACGTATGGAAAGCGACGCCACTTCGACAGCGGAGCATATATTGCCAAATTCGACTGTCGATACCAACGGGCTAGTCGGCGATAACACTTCTCGGCCGAATCATGAATGAGCAGTGCCTTAGAGGGCTGCATGCATGATCTTTTCGCGTCTTCGAGTTGCGTAAAAGGATTGATTTGATTGACTGACTGGAGCACAATCCCAAGTAGACGTTTCCAATGCCATCGGGCTCTACCGCTTACAGCGGCGCGTCAGTATCTCTTTAAGTACCAAAATCAGGTCTTGTAAGAGGACAAGCCATGTCCTCTGGCAATCTCATGTTGAAGGCAATGTGTTCCTGACTGGCAGCAAAGCATTGTCAGGAAGAAGCATGCTAGAGTTGGCTCAACAAGCGAGCAGAGCCAACGTGCCAAGTTTTGGCTGTACTGCCAAATGCTGGGCTTTGAATTGATGGCGGCATTGGCAGGATTCCGCATGAAGCTGCACAGATACTTGGATTGTCTCTGCCAGAAATACGTAAAATATTGAATGATTTTGCAGCTGGATTGTTGCAGAAACAGTATGACGAGAACTTTTTCTCTTGGCCTCCACGCGTATCAATATACCGACCTTACTGACGACACCAGAGTCTGGATAGTACGAGTCAGTTCAAGTCCCAATTCAAGACATGAACCATGTGGCATTTGTGTTTCCTTCGGTGCACACCGATACGGCTGATCAAGAACTCCAAAACCTCGCACCGAGACCGTGGACTGTACGCAAGAGGTTCGATGCACCGATGCGAACTGTCCCAGCAAATGCTTCGGGACTTGGAACGATAGTGTATACATCTGCCGGACGTTTTTTCTTGCTCCTCAAACGGTCGGAATTGAAGTAGGCTCCGCGGAACAAACGGGAGTTCTAGAAAGTCCTTGACCTGACGAAATCTGATAGATCGCAAGTAGAACCGGTGTCGAGTTTGGATTTTGCAGATGTTCCGAGGATATTGGTTTATCAGGATGAGAGCATGCGTGTGTTGGATATACTCGAGAGACAGAGAAAACGTCCGGCAGATCGACACATCTGAAGCAGCGCAGAGTAAGACATCTCACAGGGCAAGACAATTAATAGGGCAAAACAAAGCGGCTTTACCATAAGGAAAGACAAAAAGACGATGTGCAGGGAAAGACATCATCGGACTTGGGAAGAGAGGTGGAGAATATTTATGGCGGAGCAGGGCTTCGTACGAGTCAGGGCGAGACATGAAAGATTTTGCTGGAATGAGATGATCAGCCTGCTCGTCATGAAATGGTATTGTGGCTTCTGGGTATTGAGCTGTATCTCATTGTGGCTTTCTGAGACCGAGATAGAAAGAGCTATGTCATGAAGATAAAATGTTGAGGGCAGAGGTCTACTGTATTATTCGCGTGGAGGTGGGAAGGAAAGGAGCGGTTGCAGCGAGGATTTCCCGAAACGACAACCTCCCCCTTCTGTCTATGCCAGCACGAAATCAACACAACGTAAAGCAAGACTCGGGATAATTTCTATCACAGACACTACATGAACATGTTGCTGTGCTCAACTCACAACCATCCAAATGCCAAGCCATGAAGAAGTCCCGGCCAGCCAACGTTGCGGCGGATGGATAGAGCCGCTCACTGGTCTGCCCAACGGGTCTCTGATTACCGAGTAAGCCACTTCCAATACTGTCCCCGACGCCGGCAGTCCATGACATGGTAAAGTTGTGTCTTGCTAGATGGTATATACTAAGTGCTGCTTCGTGGTAAGTGGCATGTCCATCTCTAATCATCCTTATCATCTATACAAACAATTCATACCAGCCTTTCAAAGCTTCTCTTTCTGTCCTTCTGTTTTGTTTATTCTAATCCTTCTTATCTCTTTCACATACAAACATGGCCGATCTATCGACGGGTGTTGAGATTCCGGTTGTGGGAAGGGTGGTCACAATGACACTTATGATGCTCACAACCATAATCCTTGCCTTTTGTATCACACGCCGCACAGCTTCCATTTCAAATTGGAGACGCATGCAAGTACCTCAATGGCTGGTGCTGGCCATCTACATCGACAGCTTGCTCTTCATCGTCACCACAGCCATCCTCACAAAATCCTTCAACATCAACGAAGAAGTGCGGATATGTGATGGTGCGATCCTGCTATGTGAGTATTTTATTTTTTCTGGAAAGATTCGACACTCGGATGCTAATGCAGATCCAGGCATTCTCTGCTACATGAGTACGAAAGTGCTACTCTATTACTTCCTGGTGGAGAAGGTGTTTATCATCAGAAACCCATGGGAGTCGAGACTCAAAGACAAGCTGTACCTTTTCAACGTCTTTGGTGTCATCCTCCCATATGTCATTCTCGTCATCTTGTCATTCGTCTATCGAATCGCCTACATCGGCTCCGACGGCAAATGCGTAATCGGCATCAACAAAGACATCCTCTTCCCACTGACCAGCTTCGAAATCGTACTCAACGTAAGCGACTCTTTTTTTTCCCCCCGACCAAAAAAGAATATTTTATCCTCGCACATGACACTAAAAACACACAAAACAACAGATCTACCTCACCTTCCTCTTCCTCGCCCCTCTCAAAAAACTCTACGGCGACCAATCCGCCCAAAACTCCCAAAGCGAGTCGAAAATCGCTCTTAAGACAATGGCCCTGCGCACCTTCATCGGCAGCTGCTCGACCCTCATCAGCACCGCCGTCAACCTCGGCGTCCTCGCCGGTCTCGAAGGCGAAAAGGGATGGTTGTGCCTTATGCTCTGCAACCTAGACATTCTCTTTGCCGTGTCGGTCTTGCACTGGGCCACTTCGTTGGATAAACGCATCTCGGACACACCGACCGTGGTCACGAGAGATGGCACTGTCACGTCGGAGATGGAAAAGACTAATAGGCAGGGCAGTACGATCAGTGTCAAGGGGTTGAGGAGTTTGACGGGTGCAAATGGGAGGAAAAACAGTGTTGCGTTGACGTGGGAGGATATGGAGTTGAATGTGTATGATTACGCAGAGGATAAGTTGGGAGGCATAAGGGAAGAGGCTAACGAGATCTCGTCGCCCAGGGATGTTAGGGATGTGGTTTGAAGGGCTACGAAGAGAAGAAGATGACATGGTGATATGGATCTCGCCTGGATGCGAAGCATGTTGCGCAGAGGAAAAAACTTAATGTGTAATAAAAAAAAAAGATATTCTAGCAGTCATACATGTGTACAAACTGAATCTTGTGCTGGCATTTTGAGAGTGCGATATAGTTTACCACACCCTATGAAACGAAAGAAAAAAGGAGACGGAGGGCGGTCCTCAGTCTGGCTTTGTCGTGAATGTCATCCGTACCTTCAACGCCCATCCAGTACCTCAAAACGCCTCAACTTTTGGCATGTCTTTGCAATTCGACCCCCGATTTCTAATCATGTCCACCCAGCCAATCTCTCAATCTTTGGCACCAAATTAGCAATTCTAAACGGTTTACTGATACTATCATCCATGCCCGCCTCCAACGCCATCCCCATCTGTTCCTGTCTAGCATTCGCGGACACCGAAATCACAGGTATATGCCCCGTAAGTTTTCCCTCTGTCTCATATTGTCTAATCATTTTCGTCGCTGTCAGTCCATCCATTTTAGGCATCTCACTGTCCATGAGGATTACAGATATAGCAGGAGCGGTAGCAGAGTTGCCTCGCCAATGCCTTGTGCTGCGGATATATTCGAGGCAGGACAGGCCGTTGTCGGCGACGGAGACGCTGTAGTCGTGTTTCGCCAACTGTCTGCAGAGGACTCTGGCATTGACTGCGTTATCCTCGACGACGAGTATATGTATACCTTCTTTTGTCATGTTGGCCTTTGAAGTCTTTTGTTTCAGTTGAAGAGGCAGATCAAGTGCTGAGGCCAAGACAGGAGGTTCTGCGTGGCGTGTTTGTATGAAGAAAGCAAACGTACTGCCGACGTCTAGTTCAGATGCCACGCCAATCTCGCCGCCTTGCAGTTCGGAGAGTTCACGCGAGATGAAGAGGCCGAGTCCAGAACCGCCATATTCAGTCTCCGTACGAGCTGATCCTTGACTAAAGCGTGCGAAGATTCGGCTCTTTTCGTCAGCACTCATACCTCTTCCTGTATCTTCAACACTGAACCAGAGATAGAAGCTGTGGGATGCAAACTCGGGAGCGTCATATACCGAGTCGTGCACAGAATGCGCGACAACAAAATCAATGCTCGGTAACACGTTTTCCGAGGGTCGAATCTTCGAAGCGCCCACGCGAATAGTCACATTCCTTCGACGCTTTTTCTTGCAAAATTTGATGGCGTTCGTCACCAGGTTGATCAAGACTTGCTGCACACGTCCAGGATCGAGCATTGCCCAGTCGACACCCAACGCCTCAAGTGAGGCGTGCGCTTCTGTTGTAAGCTGTACATCACGTCGCTGTGCCTCGGTTTCAAACATTTTTTCGACATCTCGTAGCAAATTCGTGACCTTGACGGACGAAGGAATGATTTGAAGCAGATTAGAATCCAATTTGGACAGCACTAGGATGTCATCGACGATTCTGCAGGCAACATGTTAGCAAGATGATTTGCATCGTTCCAATCTGCTTACCGTTTCTGGTGTTGAGAACACGAGATGATTGTGTTGACAGAGTCGACGGCATTGGCGATGAGTTCTTGCAACTTTTTGCTGATCTCGTGTTCTGAAGTTGAGGCCAAGCGATCCGCCAAACCGGACATTTCGGTAAGAGTATCGTTGACAGCGTCAGAGCAATGGAAAACAGCTCCTAGAGGATTTCTGATTTCATGAGAAGTCATGTCAATGAAATTCGAGGAATGGCGTTTTGCCTCCATAGCTTCATGTACTTTCATCTGCTGTACCGTCTCTGCAAATTTCAAGGCCGAGATATCGAGCATGGTACCGATGATTCCTTTGACTGTCCCGTCAGAGTTGTATTCAGGTAGAGCGGAGGCGGTGACCCAAACAGGTCCAATGGCCACTCCGTTGCCGTCGACCCAGCTGCGTCGAAGTCTGAATTGAATGCTGAAAGCTTCTTCTGAAGTTGTAGCCCGTTCCCAATTGTTTCGAACAAGGTCAATATCCTCGTCATAGACGACTCTCGCCCAATCTATCTGCTCAAAAGGCACCACCGGATGCCCAGTCATCTCAAACCAAGCATGGTTGCAGTAAGATATATCCTGATGATTTTGCGAACCAAAATAGATGGCGATCGGAGCCATTTCTGCAAAGTTGGCAAATCGTTGTTCCCACGCTCTAGCTTTTTCGAGTGCCTGCAAGCGTTGCTTAGATTCTGTTTCCCTCAATTTGGTGTCATGGATGTTTGTGGTGCATCCCGAGACGCTTTTGACCACCCCGTTGTCCATTACGGGTACTACAGCCGCCTGGACCCAGACACCGTCTTCGGCATTTTTATATCTCATTTCGAATGTGGCAGTTTTGCCTTGGGCTGCTCCATTCCACTTTGACATGAGGTATTCAGTATCTTCGGGATAAGTCAAATCCAGGAAAACCAGCTTCTGGCTCTCAAACACGTTGTCGGGCGGGCAGCCAGACATAGCACGGAAGGCGTCATTACCGTAGATCAGTCGTCCCTCGAGATCAAACTCGAAGATGCCAACGTTGGCCATGTCGACCACTTTAAGTAAACGTTGATATTGGTCAGTAACAGCCAATGCTTCTTTGTCGCGAGTCGCAAGTGCTGCAGCAAGAAGGTGTTGTTCTTGAGCGGCCTGTATCGCTTGATAGTGTTGCTTGCGCTTCTCTTCCTCAGAGAGAAGCACAGATGTCACGGCATTGCGCAAGCACCTGTTAAACTCGTTGATCCAACCCCGGTATGCATCATTGTAAGGTCGTCTCGGATCAGTACCAAGATATAGATACGCAATTATCTTCTCGGATCTGTTTGAACGAATCGGACACAATATGCAGTCTTTACTCGATAAAGGCTGGGTAGATGTGGGAGCCTCGCCGGGTCGGATAAGTATTGAATCTGTCAAGTCCGAGTACAGATCAAGATGATCAGGGCCTAATTCGGTTGGTAGTGCCCGAGTAATGTCTGATTTTCCGACAGCCCCTTCCAGCTTGAAGCGAAAATCTTGCATCGGTTCCGCAGAGGTGTCGATAGACCCGTCCACATCTGAATTGGGGCTTGCGACGTAAAGGAAAGCGAAAGGGAAGAGAAATGGATCTTGTTCTAAACTTGGTAGGATACTTTTCCAGAAATTTCGTGGGTCTTTGACAACACCCCAGGCAGTGTCGAGCGCTCGAAGGGCGGTTCGCCTCTTGTCCGCTAGTGTCGTCTCGGTCACATCTGTCAACGAGACGTAAAATCCTGGTGTCGACCCAGCCAATGGTACAACCGTCCATGAGAGATAAACTTCTTCGAGAAAGCCATTTCTTCTGTATACTAGAGGCTGGTCTTCGAGAGTGACTTGTCGTCCTGTGGCCTCTGCAGTCTCGAGTGGCACGACGACAGCATACCGCGCCTCTTCACCCCATGCTTGGACAATAGGTTGACCTAGTACAAATGGATGCTTATTGCCGCAAAGTTCTGCGTATGCTTGATTGTAAAACAATACACGCTCTGTGCCCAGGATGAGAAGACGCGGTTGTGGTTCCAGCAAGCAGATGTGGCAAAGTTGGGTTAGATCTTGAGGCCATGATTCCAAAGCTCCAAGAGATGTAGAGGCCCAATCTACTTTTCTGACATGGCTCAAATGTTCGTCCAGGCGTTGATCGCCAGTTTCCGTTTTGAAAAGAATTCCTCTCCGGGCAGTTTTGTTGACGGCAGAGGCAGGTGTTTCGGTGATGGGGCTGATCGCATGCATCTCCATGAGACTTGAAGATCCTGCAGATGTGCTCTCCAGAAGCAAGTGGGATCTTTAGCTATTTGGAGAGGAGTGTGCAGGTGCCATGAGCGTCACAAACAGGGAAGGAACAATGAACGTGCTCGTGTTGATGATATGGGATTCTGGGCCTTTAGCTAAGGAGATCATCGTATAGAACGCAAAAAGCCCCGTAGCGAACGTGGAGAAGCCCCAAAAAGTCGTGCCATCGGAACTGCTGTGAAAACGGGCAGCCTCTCCGAACATTTGCAGCAGCCGAATGTCGTTCGTGTTGTCTCTTCAGATAATTCTCCTGATCTCGATAGCGGCAAGCGAAAGTAACTAATGCTTTGTGCACGTTATCATGGTATAACGAACTTGGCATCCTGTTCAATGATGTGAACGAGGATATTGGTTAGGGTGCAGATATCTCTCTGCCATTTATCACCAGGGACGTGTCATGTGTTCTCTATACCTATCCCCACGTTCTTGAGAGGCTCTTCTTACGCTCTCGGCAATTAATTTAGACTTGGGGCTTCGGATCGGTGATCGCATTCTGACAGGCATGATTGGCATGTTACAAACAGGACAGGACGCCTCGCCATGCTCTGAAACCAGAGTTGTACCATAAACACTTGTTGTCTCCAAGAGGTGAGAACCTTACAAAATGATCAAGACCTGTGTAGGCAAGTGATTGCGCTCGTGAGAGGAAGATCGCATTCCAAAGTTTGACTTTTGCGGCTCTTGTCCTTGCATGCGAGCTAGCAACACTCTATCTTCTTGTTGCCAACATTTCTTTCTCACGAGTCAAACCTCGCCAAAGAGTCAAGGCAGATACATGTTACTATGGCGGAACCATGGAGATGATCAGTCGCGCTCGGAGCGATCGGTATGACAGAACTTAGGTTCGTCAGCAGAGAAAAAGCCCTAGTTATCTTCACTTCGTCTGCCCAAACTCTCACCCATCAGGAGACGAAAAAAAAAAATGATATCATGGTTCAAAAAGTGGTTCAGCACCTGTCAGAAAAGTTGTCTCATGCATGCTCTCCCGATTAATATTATGTGTTCTCATGCCAACTATTTATCCGAAGTTTTGACAATTTTGCTCCGAGGAAGTTCGCGACAGTGTGGACATAGCCATTCACCCTTTGGCTCGGCTTTTAGGTCGACACAACCCCAGTGGAACCATTGATGTGGACAATCGTCGTTGTCGCAAGCAACCATGTCTCCGAATGAGACGCGCTGACAGACGCAGTAGACTTGAGTGTCATCTTCTTCACCCTCAGCATCTGGCTCGGCGTCTTCGCCTTCCTCGTCCGAAACAGCTGAAGCGGCACGAGTGCCACGTAACCGGGAGCGTGATTCTGAGGTTCCATCCAAGCCGAGAGGTAACGTTGATGGGGTGGGACTGACACTGCCTCGTGACGATGAAGGTGTTGGTGATGTGAGATGGCGTTTGCGGTCTCCCTTCTTTAGAGCTGCGTTGCCAGATCGAATGCGTTTCCTGTTAGAGCCAGGGGCAGATACTTGGTGAGGGGCGATTTTCTTGTTATGCGGTGCTTTCTTGTTAGGTTGGGCAGATCCAGCACGACTTGAGCTGGGGATAGGGGTGCCGGCCTTGGGAGTGCCAGTGGATGGACCAAGAGAGGATTGTCTCAAAGAGGAAGCGGTGGCTGGAACATTGCCAGTCATTGAGCTGTTGAGGCGACGTCTCTTAGATGCGTCAGCACTGCTTTCTCGCTGTGACCTGGCAGATGGGCTGTTAAGATGTGCTTGACTCAGAAGAGCATTCTGAGCATTCATGGGGGATGATGTTCGTGCGTTGACAGCTGCCATGCGAGCCATTGCAGCATTGGCAATATTAGGCGCCCCACCAGATTGGGCCGAGTTTATGGCCATGGCGGCTGAAGGAGCGGTACTCGCAGCAAGACTGCCTGCCTCGGGTTGCAACAGAGATGGCAGAGTGGGATCGGGAGGCATTTGTTCGCTGTTGACCAGATCGCGCAACTTTACATCGAACCTCCTCACATTTCGGTCCAGCTGGGTCGGTCAGTGTTTGATCGGGTGGTGGGTACAAAATCAAACAAAACATACCAGTCTCATGGCCTTTTCACTCAAGCCCAGTTTCTCGGCTTGCAAGATCTCGATGCGGTCGAAGTTTGCCATGATGACTTTGCTGAGAGCATCTTCTTTGGGGTTCTTGACATGTCCGCCCTGAGCTCTGACCCAATTTTGAATCGACTTGTCTCGAGAATTGATGACATCGCGCAAATCTTGAATGTGTTGATCTTTTGCTTGGATTTCTTCGAGTAAGTGTGCTATCTCTGCTGGTAGGTTTGCGACTGGGAGAAGAAAAGTCAGCTTTTGGATTGCAAGGAGCTAGCAAGACGATTAATGACCATCATGACAGAACTGATCCAAGACAGTCGCAGCATCGTCGGTGCTGATTGCAGCCATTTTTTTTTCTTATGCTTTCGGTGATGGAGCGCAAATCGATGGTGGTTTTTATGGTCGGTTGGATGAGTGAAAAGTGACAGACTCGCAAACAGACGCGACCAGCGAGTGAAAGCAAGACAACAAACAGCGGCGCTTCAGAAACTGACGCGCTCGATGATCGAGACTCTTGAAGAGATTTTGGAGGATTCAAACAAGTTAGTGTATCAGAACAAGATATACAAGTCGCATGCAGAGTCAAGATGCGAGCAGCAGCACGCCAAGCACAACTGCGCATCGCAGCACAAACCCGGGCCGACGACGACGACGACGACGAAGAATGTGGGGACGAGCTTCCAGATGATCGAGACACTTCGCTGTCCAGCGACTTTGACTCGTCCTCGGACCACAGCCAATATGACAACGACGATCAACAAGACGACGCACGCCAATCATACCCTTTGAGTGCATCTCTTTCTCGTCGCACCAGATTCCAGCTCAAGAGCGCTCCCGCCAATCACAGGCCATCACCACTCAAGAACAAGACTGCGAGTCTACCCATGGCACTTCGGCAGAGCAATGGCGTGCCTCGCCAGAACATGCGCGACGCCATCGTACAGCAGTGGGATCCCTCGCGACCAACAAACGGCCAGTCGCGACAAGAAGCCCCAAGAGGAGCTCCGCCGACACCGCCCATGAACGACAGCGAGCTGGAGCATGCCGAGAGACAGGCCACCTTGCGCGACAAGATCATGCACCAAGTCGAGGACAATGGCATCGAGCGCCCTCAGGGCTACACGGTATCATACCACTACAACCGTCGCGTCGAGAACATGCACTTTGGCCGTACCCATCCCATGAAGCCATGGCGCTTGACCCTGACAAAACACCTCGTCATGGGCTACGGCTTGCAATTCGCCATGGACAACTATGATGCCCTGCCCGCCTCCAAAGAAACCGTCGCTGCTTTCCACGACCAAGACTATGTCGAGTTCCTCTCAAAAGTGTCTCCCCAGACCTTTGATGACTTGTGCAAGGTGTACGAGGATCGCATCCCCATGAGCTACCCGGGCGAGATTGTCAAACTCGGCCCCTTCAACCTGTCCCCATCACCAGGCGCCGACTGCCCCGTCTTCGACGGCATGCAAGAATACCTCTTCCTCTACACAGGCGCAACAATGGAAGCCGTATCCGCACTAACAAACCACCAGTCCGACATAGCAATCAACTGGTCCGGCGGCCTGCACCACGCCCACAAATCCGAAGCCTCGGGTTTCTGCTACATCAACGACATTGTCCTCGGCATCCTCGAACTGCTCAAATGCCACCAACGCGTACTCTACATCGACATTGACGTGCACCACGGCGACGGCGTCGAAGAAGCCTTTGCGAGCAGCGACAGGGTAATGACCCTCTCCTTCCACCGCTACGGCATCATCGACGAAGACTCGCGCGAAAAACACCTCTTCTTCCCGGGCACCGGCGCCCTCAACAGCAACGGCAACGAAAAATCAATCGGCAACCACTTTGCCCTCAACGTGCCCATCCCCAAGGGCATCGATGACGACCAATTCCTCTACCTCTACAAATCCATCACCGGCCGCACGCTGGAGCATTTCCGCCCTCAGGCCATCGTGCTCCAATGCGGTGCCGACTCACTAGGCGGCGACCGTCTAGGCCAGTTCAACCTCAACATCCGCGCCCACGGCGAATGCCTGGCTTTTGTCAAAAAGGCAAACATCCCCCTGCTCATCCTCGGCGGCGGCGGATACACGGCCCGCAACGTCGCCCGCGCGTGGACCCACGAGACGGCCCTCGCAGTCGGCAGCACACTCAACGAAGAACTGCCCATGCACATCGTCCCGCGGCCCCAGGCCTTCCTCGGCAGAGACCACGGCGACGGCAAACTCTACCCGGAACTCGCGGGCTTTCACAAAAACAACGTCACGCAAAAGGAACTGGACCTGCTGGTCGAGCATTGTCACGAGGAGCTGCGATACATTACGCACGCGCCTAGCGTCGTCATGGACAGGTTGCCGGGTCGAGCGCAGATGGACGCGGCGAGGAGGCAAGTAGACGACGAGATGGAGGCGGACAGAGCCGCAGAGAGCGGGAGGGGGGAAAGAGAACGACGAAGGCGAGAGCGGGGCACCGGTCTGCGTGGTGAGTTGAGGTGAAGAGGAAAGAAAAGGAGTCTCTGGCGAGTTGGTTTGGAAAAAGGGATACAGCTATCAGCTGGAAGGGGTTTTTCCCTTTGGGGGGCGTTGTTTTATTATCATGGTCGTGTGTTTATTTTTCTTTTTTGTTTCCCCCTCTTTGCATGGTTGAGATACCCCCAAAACATGGGTTTTGCCTTTTTTTCCTTTTTTTTTCGTCTTTTTGCTTTTTTCGTCGACTTGTTGGTGCCTTTTGCTTTTACCTCAACTTGTTCGCCTTTTTCGCATCCTTTCGGCCACAGGTCATTTGGAAATCAAGAAATTTTGTAAGAAGAAAAAAAAAGGCGCATTGGCTGTTTGATCTCATTGTTACGCGTGGCGAGGAAAAAAAAGAAGAAAAAAAGAAGAATGTTGTCACCAAAGAAAAAGGCAAAAGAGTCAGCAAACAAAAGGCGTGAGTGAGGACATGATATACAGTTTTTCTCTTTCATATGTTACATTGAGAAAGTATGAAAAGAAAAGAGGTGATTTGACTGGCAAAAAAAAAGGCAAAGAAGCAAAAAAGCCGCCTCATTGTGCATGCCATCAAAAACATTTAAAAATACAAGAGGGTTGTTATAAAGGCGAGTGGTTTCTCTCCTCGTTTCTCTCCGTCAACCCATGAAATAATTCGGACTCAATGCTTCATACGTGCAAGACCTCAAAAAGGCTTCGAGCACATGACCGCCAGAGTCCAGCAGAGCAGACACCAAAAGATCAAAGTTCTACTCTTGTCTCTTGGCCGTCTCGCTGGCAGCAGGAGCCCCCGATGCCGAGCCCCAGCCAAACCAACTCTTCTTCATATCCTTGGACATGTTTTCCATAAACTTCTTCTCCTCTTCCTCCATCTCCTTGAGCCACTTTTCGCCATTCTTCTGAATCTCGGCTTCTAAGCGTTGGTACTCGCGTTGGCCGCGCTCGCGGATCTGGTCCGAGAGCATTTTGCCTTGAGACAGGCCTTCGGCGACGGTGGTTTCGTTGTCGAGAGAAAGACCGCCGGGTTGGGCTTTGATGCCGAGGGCTTTGTTGAGAAGGCCACCGATGGAGCGTTGAGGGCGGCGTTGCTGTTCGTCGGCGAGTTGCTTTTGGAAGGCCTCGCGGGCTTTGGCTTCGCGGGCGGCGAATTCTTGGGGGATGTCGGTGCCTGAGAAGGATTCGAGGACTTTGCGCGTGTCTTCGACGCCCATGGTGGCTACGTATTCGAGGAAGGGGATCAGGGAAACAAGGTCTTTGGCGTGAGGATCTGAAGGCTTGCCTTCCCATTTGGGCAGGACGATGCTGAGAGATGGTCAGTACGGGATTCTACATGATTGATGTGAGCAGACATACGCGTTGCTGGGGTTGTTCTTGACATGTGCGGCCTTGGTGTCAATCATAATGACCTTGTCAAGAGGACGGTTCAGGTAGTTCAGATCCTTGACATATTCGCCATTTTCGTACTTGGTAGCCTCACGGAACAGAGGCCATTGGATGATGTGGAAGGGGTCGAGTTTCTTGATGACAGGGTCGGCCATGGCGACGGGGACAGAGGTGAAGAGGACCAGTTCGTAGTACTGACTCAGGTACTTGAGGAAGTAGTCGACACCAGGACGCTTGGCAGTGCGCCAGCCGTGCTCGCGGGACCATGAGCTGTGAATGAGGAGGTCCTCAAGAGAAAGGACCAGAGTGAAGGGCGGACGTTGAGCCTCGGGAACCTCTGGCAACAGCTTCTGGAAAGTGGGCTCGGTGTAGTAGGCGGCTTGGCTGCTCATGCGGTTCTTGACACGAGCGTACATGCTCTGGGGGGCCCAGCCAGTAATGTGCTCGGGCTCGAGTCCTTGGGGAGTCTCATCGGCGGCGTAAGGTCTGGTGAAGTATGCGGTACCGGCAGCAGCAAAGGCCAGGATGGAAAGATAACCATAGTTGGCCATTCTGGCGCGACGCTTGTCAAAGGACGTTTCATAGTCCTCGCGACGGTATTGCTCATCCTCTCCCTGACCACCACGTCTGCCACCAAATCCAGCAGCCTCGGGGGTTGACTCGGGAACCTCTTCACCAGTGACCTTCTGCTCAGTAGGGTTCTGGGCGCTAGCCTCCTTCTTCATGAACTCGAAATCAAAGGTCGAGGGAATGCCTTGGCGCAAATCGGGCAGAGGACCTGAGGGTTGTGACTCGGAAGGCTGCTCTGTAGGAGTTGTGTTTAGATCTGGGTTCTGAGGACCGGAGAAAGCAGGGTTGCTGGCTTCTGGAGGTTCGGTGGAGGTGGAGGAGGAAGAGGAAGAGGCGGCATTTGGACCAGGTTGCTGGGTAGGCTCGGTGTTGACGCGAGAGGAGGCATCGGGGTTCACCGAGGCGTCGACAGCAGGACGGACGGGGTCAGCGGTCGGTCGAGTAGCCTGCGAAGCAGCGGCAGTGGGAGCAGCGAACTTGATGCTGTCTGAAGGCTTCCATGTCTTGTCGTTGGGAAGGGCAGTTCCCGGAGAGGTCTGGCGGGCAGAGGCAGCAGAGGGCTGACGTGATGAGACAGGAGGGGTTTGACGTGATGAGGCAGGAGGTGTGGATGTTGCCGGCTTCTTTGGCGCTTTGGGAGCTGTGGCACCAGCAGGGACAAAGCGATTGGGTTTTGCGCTCAAGCGGGCAGAAGTGGTGAAGCGGGCAATTCGGGCGTGTGCCGCATGTTGCGCGGCGCGCGAGAGCATGCTTGTGTTTGGTAGAAGGTGCGCCTGCGCAGGGAGATGGACGAATGCGACTCTTGTCGAGTGGATGGAGAATGACAAAAGTGGAAGGCGCAGAACCAAGAAAGTCTCGAAAGCTCCTTCCGTCACTCTCGCCCGTCGGCATCGTTTTTGGCAAGCACCGATGACGGAATCCGTCAGGACAGCCATCACCTTTACTCAAATACAATGATCTGACAAGCTCCGAATGCAGCCCTGGGAATGCTTGTCCACCCTCGGCCGCCATCCCAGCCGTGCTTGCAGTCATGGTCGTCTCTGCTGTGCCTGCTGGTCGCCTGCGCTGCATTCGCCCATGCCATGACCACGTCTGAGATCGATGCCCTGAGGTAGTCGCCTTTCTGCCAATCTTCAGTCAGGCGTGCGCTTATAGGTGATCAGAAAAGAAACCCGATCAGTCTTCTATCACGGCTTGACAAACTATCGCCAATTTGCCTATCCTGACGACGAGCTACGTCCGCTCTCGTGTTCCCCCTTGACTCGCGATCGCGCCAACCCTGCACACATCGAAGTCAACGATGTCCTCGGAAACTACTCGCTCTCCCTCGTGGACAGTCTTTCCACACTTGCCATTCTCGCTTCCGATCCGCTCTCCGACTCGGACAACTACAACGCCCTGAACGACTTTCAACACTATGTCGAGCTGCTCGTGCAAGAGTACGGTGACGGTTCGCCTGGCCCTGCAGGTCACGGCCGTCGTGCTAGAGGCTTCGACCTGGACAGCAAGGTACAAGTCTTTGAGACGACCATCCGTGGTCTGGGCGGTCTCTTGAGTGCACATCTCTTCGCCATTGGTGAATTGCCTATCCGTGCCTATCAACCCGAATTCCAACACGATGGAATCCACTGGTCGAATGGTTTCGTATATGATGGACAGCTGTTACGACTGGCTCAGGACTTGGGTGAGCGCCTCCTACCAGCCTTCCACACTCCAACAGGTCTGCCTTACCCCAGGGTCAACCTCCGTTACGGCACTCCCTTCTACGAGAATTCTCCTTTGAACAATGATCCCGAACACGGCCAATGTCACAAGACGCAAAAACCAAAAGGATCCCGCGAGATTACAGAAACTTGCAGTGCTGGTGCTGGCAGTCTCGTCCTCGAATTCACTGTCCTGTCTCGTCTGACCAACGACGATCGCTTCGAGCGGCTGGCCAAACGTGCCTTCTGGGCTGTCTGGGAACGACGAAGTGCTTCTGGTCTCATCGGTGCTGGCATTGATGCAGAGACCGGCGCATGGGTTGGTCCTTGGACCGGCATTGGCGCTGGTATTGACAGCTTCTTCGAATATGCCTTCAAGTCGCATGTCTTGTTATCTGCCTTGCACGGCGACTCGTACAACCTGACCGAAGATTCGCCAGATGCTTTCTTACAGACGTGGAGAGACGCCCATTCTGCCATCATGAGACATGTCTACCGAGATGCCTACTTTACACATCCTCACTACGCTCAGAACGATCTGTATACTGGAGGTCCTCGGCTTACCTGGATAGACAGCTTGAGTGCCTACTATCCTGGCCTATTGGTCTTGGCGGGCGAACTGGACGAGGCAATTACCGCCCATCTTCTTTACACTGCCTTGTGGTCACGCTATGGTGCCCTACCTGAAAGATGGGATGCAACCACCGGTGCCATTCATGGCGGTCTCAGGTGGTGGGGTGGTCGACCAGAGTTCATCGAGTCTACTTGGTACCTCTATCATGCCACGAAAGACCCGTGGTATCTACACATTGGCGAGATGGCTTTGCGCGATATCAAACGCAGATGCTACACCAAATGCGGATGGGCCGGCTTGCAAGATGTCCGCACAGGGGAGCAGACTGATCGCATGGAAAGCTTTTTCTTGGGAGAGACGGCAAAGTATATGTATCTCTTGTTTGATCCGGATCATCCTTTGAATACGATCGATGCTCCTTGGGTCTTCACAACGGAAGGCCACCCTTTGATCATCCCCAAAGCCAACAGGACCAGATCTCGGCAATACCATGATACCAAGCATGCCTCGCACAGTACAATGCCCAAGTCACAAGCAGAGCAATGCCCACTGCCGCCGCCTCTACTACCTTTGACAGTCTCCTCAACTGCCGCAAGATCGGACGTCTTTCACGCCGCATCTCTGGCTCGACTCCATCTCATGCCTGTTGGAGATAAACCTGGTGCTCCTTCATTAGACTGGGCTTCTGACCACCCTAGTGTGACCATGCTTGGCCCCGAGTCTCCTTCGAATTTCACCTTCTATCCTTGGACCCTTCCGCTCAACCTAGTGCCCGCCAAAGGTTATAGCACCAAATTATCAAACAAGCCCACTTTTGATCTGACCTTCCCCACAACTGTTGGTACTGGTCTTGAGGTTGGCACACTTCAGAAGATTGACGGAGGAGTTCTCGTCAAATCAATTTCTGGTCTACGCTTTGGCATGGTGTTGGAGTCTGATGGGCCTGACGAAGACGAGTATAGGATCTACACTCTGGGAAACTTTGCGCTTGGTCGTGACGAGCATATAGCGCTGAGTCGCGACACTCTGTCACAGATTAATCCGACGGATCCTCACTTTACACGTATGCGCGATGTCGAAGCCATGGATTTAATCATTGACGTGCCATATCCTGATGAGCCTGTTCCCGAAACCCCCCTCTACAACGACACCACCTTGGGCAATCACGTCCTTGACTTTAACCTCGACATTGATCTGGATGCGCTCGATGCCACCTCTAGTCCCGGTGATATGGTGCTAGAGTCCCTACCTAAGGCCCTCTTTGCCGACGTCCACCGCCTAGCCGAACAACTCGACGGTCTGATCGGCGCCCTCCCCGATGCCGAGAGCATAGATGACGCTCTCCGCGATGCCGCAAAACGACTTCGCTCGCAATCCCCAGCAACGGCACCTTCGTTCTCTGCACCTTCTCAGCAAAGCAAAGGATTGCAGCGTTTCAGCACACCAGCCATGCTTCCCATTGGCCCCGGCGCTGCACCCCTCCCCGCCGCAATCGACACGTCCGAAGACCCCCGCAGCCTCCCAACTGGCCACCTCCCTTATACTTCGATCCTCCTCGTCGACTCCGACCTCTGCCACTCTTCTCCCCTCCCTCTCCACCTAATCACCACCCACCAACTCCTCATCATCCGCCGCGGCGGCTGCAGTTTCAGCAAAAAACTTTCCGCCATCCCATCATTTCCTCCTTCGCCAAAAGCGTTGCAATTGGTATTGGTAGTCAGTTTCGGGGACGACGAAGGGACGAGGCCGTTGGTCGATGAAGTACAACTCACGCCCAAGGGGTTACCCAGACGTCATCCCATTTGTCTTGCTCTGCTACCCGGCGGTCAAACGGTCTGGGATACGATGGGCAGAGCCGCCAGTACCGTCGCTTCCGTCAAAGACGACGGCACCCTTTCCATCGAAAGACAGAGCGACGACAGCAGTCCTTCTCTCCAAACCGCCGAGACCGCAGCTACGAGCTCGCAAGCCAAAGAAACCGGACAGGAAAAGAAAAAACAGGCGAAAGCGGCAAAGGCAAAGAACAAGCAGAAGAAAAAGGTGGAAACTCGAGAAGTGCCGGGGGTGGGTGTCAGAAGGAGGTTCTATTTCACCAGCAAAGGCGTCAGGATTAGTAACCTGATTGTTACCTGAAAGGATTTTTTTTTCTTTTTTGTGAAACACTGTAATATCAAGCTTTTTTGTTTCCTTGCTCTCTGTTGGTTCTGCGTATCGAGTCCTTGTTGTTCCTGATATCTCACATCTAACAAGACAGAGCTCTCTACATGTGGAAAGTTCCCCTTCTGGGCTGAGAACAAGGTCACCGGCAACCAGAGAGGAAAAGAGAAAAAAAAAAGCACGAAATCAATCCTTGTCTTGTGACAAGAAATGAAATTCGGGAGAGAAAGGGGTTTCAAAAGTCCAATTTTTCTTTTTTCCTTTTTTCCAGACAAGACCTTTTTTTCGTTTTCCGGACAACAAAAAAAGAGACTGTCGTTCAAACTTTCACTTTGATTGCGGCATTTTGATTTGATTATTGGAAAGAAGAAAAGAAGGACAAGAAAAGAACTCCCGGGTACTAGAGAAGAAGGAAAAAAAAATTTGCTATAGAGATGAAGGGGGGAAAAAAAGAAGGAAATTAAGAGACACCATGACTTGGACTAGACTAATCGTAAGGGGGACGACGACGAAATGTCCTTTTCATCATTTTTCACTGCTCGGTTTAGAGAACACACATGATGACGCCTCTGCAGGGATTTCTCTTCTCCCGAATTGCATAGCTCACTCAACCTATGAGTCAGCATCGTGAAACTCCTCATCAATGCCTTCGACGCTATCTTGACGGTGGATGACGGGTTGCAAGGGCTCTTTCAGATCACCCATGGTGTTGAGAGGGGATGTCTTTTGTTGAGCTGGTTGCTGGGGTGCGACGCCTCCTGCATGGCCAAAATCAACGAGGTTGCTGGGTCCTGATGGCGATGCAGGTTGGGGTTGTTGTGGAGCTTGTGCTTGTTGGGTGGGTGGTGCCTGCTGCTGCGAGACGGGCGCTGCCGTGGAAGCGGCGGATCGAGGTTGTGCTTGAGTGTGAGCTTTCTGGCCTGGCAGGATGGGTGCGATGGCGAGGACTTGGTTGACAATCTCGTCGGGTGTTTTGCCGTCGCTGTGAACGGTGTTGTTAGCAGCTGATTTGGTGGGGAATTCTGGACAGAGCAAAGGCTTACATGACGGCATCAATGACCCAGTCCAGATTCTCCTCTCCATCCATGTCTCCTGGACTCTGACTGGCTCCGGCTCTTATTCTACGGAACAGCTTGGGCTGCCACTCTCCGTGCTCACCACGCTCTGCGGCTTCTGCACGCTGACGGTCTTCGATGAAGGACTTCTCATCCGTGGCAGTCCTTTGGTCGGCGACCTTGATGGCCTTTGTGACCTTGTCCCACAGTCTCTGCGACTCGCGGTCTGATTGTTCATCGAGAGGGCGTGCTTTGGGATACGAGGGTTTTGCGTGGGTGGCATCGAAAATGAGCTCTTTCTTGCCTGTCTATAAAGCTTGTGAGCAGCTTTTCACGTTGGATCAAGAAGGGGCGCGCCATACCGTCAGATTCTTGATGTACATCTCCTTGTCCCAGTAACCGCTAAACTCGTACAGATTCTTGCCAGTCTTGGTCTCCTTGATGTGACCGCCGATGGCGTTGTATGTGCCAGTCATCCATCCCTTGACCTTGAAGTCGATGTCGGCTTCCAGGCCTAGTTCTGGACAACGGACGTATGCGTGGTCACCAAGCTCGTACTTCATCTTGCCAAACAGGATACCTCTAGCATACATGTTCGGCTGGGTGATGAAGTATCGCTCGTTGCGGTTCAACAGACGCATGACAGCGATGCCTTCCATGAAACTGCCGACAGAGTTGCCCAGAAATCTGCTGCGAGGCTTCAGAGTACCGTCAACGCGGATGTGGTGGTCGGGTGCCATGAAGAAGTAGCTTGACTTGGGAGGGTGGTGGGAAGTCTGTTCAGAGATGTAGTAGCCGCGCGTGTTGTCAGGGTAGTCCCAGTATCCGGTGAAAGTCTCGCCGAGGATGGGGTTGAGGGGCTTCTTGACACCGCTGTACGGTTGTTAGTCGGACACTGTCAAGCAGAGGAGCAGACAAGAACTCACGGGGGTTTGATGTGCCATCCGCTGAGGTAGAACTTTGTGACGGCGACGAAGCGCTCAATGGGGTCGTCTATGGTGGGCAGGGTGAGGAGGATCTCGGGGTGGGCCATGAAGTTTGTGATTCTCTCGAGCATGGAGCGAGGCTCGAGGATGAAAGTGGGCAGCGTCACTCGACTGAGGTCGGCGCCCGGTCGCAGCTGGCTGATGATGTGTGAGAGCACTGCATGGCACTCATCAGTCGGCTGCTTGGTGAGAGATGGCCACGAAGTGGGAGCATACCATTGCCCTGATCCTGATCGACGACCGTCTCGTCATCGGCCGTCGTGTCTGGGCGGTCACCCTCGACCGAGGATCTGTTGCCTGCAGTGTTCCTTTTCAGTCGCAGAGTCATGTTGTGAGGATCAAGGTCTTGTACGAACTACTCGTAGCAGCCGAATGGCGCCTATGCGAATGGCCGAGAACCATGTTTTGCAGCTCTTGGGCCTTTCTGACCAAACGATCTTTTTCAAGTATTACCAAGAGGTGATTGATTGGTGGATCGAATCTCTCTCTTTTTTATTCCTCTCCTGCCGCTTCTCTCAGTCAGGGTTTCTGTAGGATAGTCGTCGTCACTGCACGTTGGCCTTGTTACGTAGGAATTCACTCAGGACGAGTCTGGCAGCTCGAGATGGCTGATGATTCGCGTGTTTGTTCCTAGGCTCCCATGCTGTTTTTGGCCTACGTCACAAAGACTTGGCGCTCTGATGCATTTTCACAAGAGCGCTCAGCCGTATCCCGTATTCCTTGTTCTTCAGTCCAATAGCTTTCTCTCTTGTGACAATCTTTGCAACCACTTTACGATCCTGCCTCGTCTTGCCCTAGTCTATGGAAAGAAAAGGCCACGTCTGTATACTTGACATCAATTTCGGAGAATCGGATACCTGAGCAGCCGCTCGTGTTTAGGCATCTTTTCCCGTGGCCTGCTCATTTGCATGTGACTCGGTCTGAGCCTCCGCTCTGTCCGGAACCTCGACAACCGAGTTTTGCACAAGAATTTGTCTTGTAACAAAGCCGTCTTTCGTAAAGTACGAACTGGTATTTATTGCATCGTATATATCATAATTTCGTACATTCAACCAGAAATCTGGACGCTCATGCCTTCGAGGGATCACTCGAGACGGTCTTGTCGACAAGAGCAGCATCAATCTTCTTGCGCTGCTCCTGTAGCTTGCCCATGAATCCGTCATCCGCAGTCTTGTTGCCTTGGTGGTCCCATTCTTCAATGTGCTCCTCGATCAGTCCCTGGCTGTTGAGCTTGAACGTCAACTTGCTGTTGACAGTCTTCTCTGAACCCTCCTTTTTGAACGGAATTGGCGACTTGAACACATAGTGCTGTGTCAAGTTCAGCTCGAGCTGCGAAGGTGTTGATGATGCAAGCACTGCGACCTCTATACCCGTATTAGTACCATCATTACTAGCAGGAATGAGATGCTATGACCAACCCTTTGTCTCACTACGCGCAAAGATCTTGGGCATGCCGTTGAACTGCGACATGATGCTCTCCTTGCCCTTTGCAATACTGACAGGGTCATGAAAGACTGCTGTCTCGGCATAGTGCGTGTAGCTCTGCTCGTTTGGCTCTGCTTGGTAGAGCTTCAGGATATCGGTGATGAACTTTTGCTCCTCGGCTGTGGCCTCTCTGGTGGCATGTGTGCCTTGGGAAGATTGAGTAAATGACATGTCGGTATGTTGTTTGTTTTGTCTCTGATTTATGATGTGGAGTAGAGGAAGTTTGTCACAGAGCCTCCTCGACCTCTTTTAACATGGTCCTTTGTTTTCATATGACGAGCCACCAAGATGGCCAACAAACGTCATGACCTAGACTGATCGACTTTGAGGGGTCATCTGGCTGTTCCACAAAGTAGCAAAACGTCAGTGGACCCTCTCTGAAAGACTCCATTCGCTGGACCCTTTCTTGGTTCGCATCACTTTGCAGCCAACCAATTCAGCCTCTATCACACAACCCGATCCATCGATCTGTTCACGCCGAGCAAAGGGAAAGATCTGCCATCAACAGGCAGCAAAAGCTATGGACGACTAGGGGATCGAACCCTAGACCTTCAGCATGCAAAGCAGACGCGCTACCACTGCGCCAGACGCCCATCAATAAAACAATTCAATGAGGAGATGCAACAAGAAGCAAAGTGAACTGGTCTCACATGTTCAGTCCGAGCTTTGTTCGTTCCCAGATCGTCTCCGTCACCATCGCGCGGGAGTTGGACAGACGAGGCTCGAGGGCACACTGCCTTTTGATGGAAAAGCTGCCACTTCGAACATCTTCATCAACACAACTTGTCACACAACATCATGGCTTCAAACAAAGACTTCAAAGCTGCCCTCATAGTGGTCGACCTGCAGGAAGACTTTTGTCCACCAGTAAGTACTCGGTACTAGACGGAGTTGGCTCCAGACTCCACCATTCTTTTGAGCTCAGACCTGCGGCGTCACCATGGCGCACGCAAAACCTTTTCTTTTTGACCAAAAATTCCTTCTCATCTATGGAATCTCATCATCATTGTCAGCATGTGTCGTCCAGCATCTCTGACACGTCTCGCAGAAAGGTAGTCTGGCTGTGACTGATGGCCGGTCAATCACTCCTGTCATCAATGACCTCCTCAAACTCCCATGGACTCTTCGTGTAGCCACAAAGGACATGCACCCCGAAGACCACGTCTCATTCGCATCAAATCATCCTCCTCCGAACAACAAACCATTCGAGTCGTCCATTACCATCTCAAACCCTCACAACCCTGACGAAACTCAATCGACTAAGCTATGGCCTGTTCACTGTGTCGCTGGCTCGCCAGGCAGTGAGTTGATTCCTGAGCTCGATATTAGTAAATTGGATGACATTGTGGAGAAGGGACAAGACAAGAGGGTGGAAATGTATTCGGCCTTCTGCACGCCATTCTTGAATCCCAAAGTGGTCGAGAGTGGTTTGGCAAATACCTTGAAAGAGAAGGCCATCACACACGTCTTTTGTGTAGGCTTGGCAGCAGACTTCTGTGTCAAAGCTACTGCTATCGATGCTGCCAAAGAGGGTTTCGAGACAGTCGTCATCCGCGAGGGTACAAAGGGTGTCGAGCAAGGCGACGAGGCCGACAAAAAGCTCACTCAAGAGTTGAAAGAGCACAACGTCACAATGGTCAGTCTTGACAGTCCAGAAGTCGCCAGGGTCAGAAACCTGCAGTAGGCCTGTAAGCTTCGATCCATTTTTACAAGGTACGCGACCACATCTTCTTCTTCGCAGCTTGTATGATGCTTTACACAAAACGAAAATCAAAATCCCTGAGGGTCGTCATGATTATTGCTCTGACGACCTGAGGATTACAACTTTTTACCCTCTGATTTCCTTCGTTACTTCTTGTCTCTTCTCATGATCAGTCATTTGGCACAGGCTAATTCGCCCACAGACAAACTGGAAAGAGTGATGCAGAGATGCATAACGAGACGGACTGCCCGGCGTTTGTTCGTCTTGGCGCAGTCATGACCTTAATAACTCATAACCCCTCAGGCGATCTGTATGAATATATTGCGACCATCGGAACTTTCCTCTTACACTTTCATTCCTCGCTCTTGAACAAAACTCGAAGCAGAATCGATCCGTCATGTCTGCCTCCTCACTTGATTCATCAATAACCGCCATGGAGTCGTCATCCGTCAACTCTACGGTCGTCTCATATGTCGACAAAGCTTTAGCGCCTGCACTAGAGACCCTTCAACTGTCCACAGGTTTCTTTTCACTGCCGTTGGAAGTGCGCCAACAAATCTATCGAGACATCATGCAGCAGGGACACCCTGTTCTCTGCGAAGGTGTGCCAGCAATTCTTCGATCAAATCTACAAATCACACAGGAAATTTACGACCACTGCACCCTCACCATCTCCATCGCCAACTGGGACCACAAAATCTTCTCCAACTGGTCTAGAAACCGCTCCCCTACCGAAGACGACTTTTTCATCTCACCCCACCCCATCGAATTCCATGGCGTCATGAACTCCATCATCCGTAAACTCGAGCGCTTCAGAAAAAATCATCACGACAACAAAGGGCTCAACCTTGTCGTGCTGCCGGTTTTTGCGATCCGGGGAAGTTCGCGGTGTAGTTCTGGGGTTGGCCATTTTCGGGGTGGCATGTATCATGGGGAACCGAGGGTTTGTATGGCTTGTGTGAGGTTTACAACGTTGTTTGTGGACGCGCTAAAATATCTTGTCGAGCTTGACTTGCTTGATAGGAGTGAGAGGTGTAATGGGCAGTTTCGTCTGAAGATGACGACAGGGGGGGAAATAGAGACTGATGGATTGAGTTTTGAAGAATTTGATAGGTATTCGCATATATATTAGGTGGCCACTTTCTTACATTTGTGTGTTGTTTGCAGGGTAGTGTCTCTTTCTGCTGTGAAGAACTGATTTGGGAGTGGTTGATTAGATATATGCTCGGTTACGACGGAAAAAGAAAAAGAGACTGTCAAACAGGTTCGCTTCGTCATATTCCAAGGCCGATGTGATTTTGCTCTTTCTTGTAACCCTCTATACAAAGTAACGCTATCCCTCTTGTATATCCAAAATTCTACTCGACATCCAACATCTGCCCATCCAGATTCTCATCTCTCACCTGCATACTCGCAATATTCTCCTCCTGCAACACACTAACCGCCCTCTCGGCCCCTCTAACCTTTGCCTCGCCCCTACTCCCACAACCTCCCACCTTCACAACCTCTCTCCCGCCCACCAAAACCCTACACCCCCATTCCCCATCTGCACCGACCTCTGCAACATATTCCACCCTCTGCATATCCACCAACAACCCCAATCGCTCCTTGGGAAACGCCACCTGCACGCCCTTCTCCAAAAACTCACTTAGCAGTTCCATCAAGCCCAATTTCTGGACAAAGAGGCGGCAAGGAAGCAGAGATGCCGCGTCGATGAACATGGCGCCGAGGACGGACTCGATGACATCGCTGAACGGTTTCGGGGGTTTGAGGCGCACGAGGTCGGGCCAGGGGTACACGTGTGCGGTGTGCAAACCGCGCGAGATTGGGTCGCGGAGAGCGGTATAGCGGTCCAACAATGCCAATCTCGCCACTTGGACGGCAGCGTCGCAGCGGAGAAAGTCGTGCAGGTGGTAGATGTGTTCTTCCTGTTCGAGGTGCACCTCTTGCGTGTGCGGGTTTGTGGAGGGCTGGAGGCGGGGTGTGGGGAGCGCAAGTTCTAGGCAGCAGATGCCTAGTATGTGTGCGTTTGCTAGTGCTTGTCGGAGTCTGTGCATCTCGTGGTTCTTGAGCTTCGGGGTTGAGGAGAAGAGGGTTGGGATGAGGAGGTGGTCGAGTATGGCGTCGCCGAGAAACTCCAGTCGTTGGTAAGAAGGGACGTCCGAGGAGGGAAATGAGGAGTGGGTTAGTGCTTCTAGAAGTAACGATGGGTGGGTGAAGGTGTAGCCAATTAGTTTTTCGACTGTTGAGAGAAAAGAGGGTTTTGTGGTGAGGGGGGAGATCGTAGAGAGGAGGTTTGCGTGACAGGTGGAGTGTGGCAGCCATTGTTCGGAAGGGAGGAAGATGCGGATGCAGGTCAAGGCGCCGTCGAGGCCTTTGTCGATGTAGGAGGCGCCGATCAGTGCTTCTACCACATCTGCTAGTGTCTTTGTGCTCCTGGCTACTGTCTTGCTGTTATCTTCTGTCTCGGGTGTAGACAGCAGAGGCGGTCTCCAGTGGTTTCCAGTGAACTTTGTGGTGGCAATGTATCGATCAAGTCCACTGCTCAGCGCAGCACGAGACAGTGATGCATTCCCATTCGTCCTCCCTTTTTCTGCCGTCAAGAAGCTCTCGGGCCATTCCGGGTGTTGGGCTGACAATTGAACATGCGTGCAATATTTCAAGACCGCATCGCCTAGATATTCGAGTCTTTCGTAATTGCAGGTAATATCTGCCGCACCTGAGGTGGTGGCTTCTATGATGAGCTGTAAGTTGCTGATGCCAATGGGTTTGAGGAGGGTGGTTTGGAGGCGAGCAGCCAGAATTGCGTTTTCGATCTTGTGGAGGATGGACGGAATGCATGCGGCAAAGAATGAATATCTTGCTGGCAGTAATCTTATGGTGCAGGAAGCCGTTGGCAGATTGTCGTGGGTGAGCCTGTTCTTCTTTGACTCCTCAGCAGGCTTGGTCAGAAAATCTCGTTTGCGCGGGAATCTGGTGACTGAGAGTGTCTCTTGCGTGGTGTCTTCTATATTCTCAATCACGTATGCTCGACCTTGTTGTCCGTTGAGACGTATGAGACCGACATCAGCAGCTGATTGAACAGCAGAGAGAACCTCGACAGCAGGCCGGCTGTCTCTGCTCATTGGATTTGCAGCCAAACGATCTAGTGGCTCAAACAATGCAGCATATTGCCCCTGTACGGCAGATACATCACCAGACGAAAACACCGAAAGTAGCATAGTTTCAGTATCTCTTTGCTTCTGGGCGACCTCTTCTTGACTCAGAATCAGCTGCTGGCCCGGCTCGATTTTCGCAACGCCTTCGATGGCCATACTCCAATGCAGCGCAATATCCTCAATCAATGGACATTCAACAGGCAGAAACACCGCCATGGAAACGTTAACTTGTTTGCCAATTTCAAGTTCAACCACATGCCTGAACCAAATATTCGGAGAACCTAAAGACCAAGGATTGAGTCTCTTTGCCACCTGGACAAGTCCAGGTCGATTCTGACGCGCCTGATCGGGCGTCTGGAGATGAGGTGGGAGCAGATGATCGTTCAACAGTCCACCGCGATGTAATGCCACACATGCCTGGAATGCCGCATCTTTGATCGCTGCTCTTTCCGTGCGCCAACCATGTGCGCTGACAGCTTTCCTGTACTTCTTGTCCACACAAGATGGTAGAAGCACTTTTGCAGTGATCAATGCTTCGTCGTCTGCTTGACAGTCAAACACAGGTCGGAGATCGTCGTGGTTACTGGCTTGAAGCGAAGAGCAGAAATGGTGGAGATGCGACTTTGCATTGTCCAGAGTGAGAAGAGCTCCGGATCTGGGTACTTGATACTTCCTGTCATCAGACTCTTGCATCTGCTCTAGCTGCGCTGCTAGTTGGGCATTTCGATATTCATCCTCGTAAGCGGCTTTCATTCGATCTTCGAGTTGGTGCCATTTGTCTGGTTCACCTTTGCTGTCATCATCGGCGAGTAGAATAATGTATTTTGAATCCTTTTTTCTTGCCCTACCTCGCCTTTGCACGAAAGAGACGAGATTCAAGGGCGCATCGAAGCAAATGACGGTTTGGCATGAAGATATGTCGATTCCTTCTTCAAGCACACTTGTCGCGATGATCAAATTCTTTTTGCCCACCCTAAAGTCGTCCAGAGTCTGCTGCTGTGCTTTCAAGTCGATGATATCACCAATTGTCGACTTTTTCTTCGACGAATTGGATCCACCGACAAAAGTGCCAATGTTGAACAAATGCGATAGTTCTGGCGCTGAAGTCAGGTAATTCGCCAAAGCTGCAACAACCGCCCGTTGTTCGACAAATATGATGCCCGTAAAAGATGGTCCCGCCTCGGCAGACAAGGTGTCCTGAAGCAGCCGAAGCTTCGGACTCACATTCATGTCAGAAATGACAGAGTCAACACGGAGGTCCGCCAGTATCTTCGCAAGATGTGTCTTCTCCTTGTCCGAGAGTTCCGGCAACCACAAAGCATTGTTCTGCTGTACACCTGCCAGAAATTTGTCGCGACAAGCTTGTATATAGATCTCTGACGCCGATGGACTGATGTCTCTGGCAATGACTTCTGCACGATTTCTCAACGCTCTAAGCTGATCTGTGCAATAAGTCTTGCGTGACATTAAGATCTCATTGACGCTCGTCTGCACATCAGGACGCCCTGACTGAACGAGGTCAATCAGGTAGGGATCCTCGCGAATCTTGTATCGGTGAATCATGTTGGTTAGGCATGCTCGAAGTGAGTTTGGACTATCGGGTGCTTTTTTGCTCTTGTAGGTCTGTTTGACGAGTTCGGGAACATGCACGTACTGCATCAATTCCGACCTGTGCAGTCTGGGTGTGATGGCGTGGCTGTCCATATTGGCTTCCAATACTTCCAGTCCTCCAGCTTTGGCGTTCATTACTGGACTAGCACTCAGACCGAGTATGCGTGGTACTAGCTGTCCAGCAGCTTTGGCTGGCCGATAGAAATGTTGCATGATCATGTTGGATGCATGCTTTTTGGTACAATGATGTGCCTCGTCGAAGATACACAGTGAGAGTCGTTGCATCGTCACAAATCCATGACACAGAGCATCGTATAGAACGCCATAAGTGCTGACAATAATCTTCATATCTTTGAGAACAGCATCCCAGACTGTCTGATCGGTCCACCTGTCGACCCCATCTTCGCTTGTTAGAAGTCTTGCTTGGTATGCCGGTAGGTTTGTCCTGATCGACTTGTAATGTTGATGGCAAAGGGCGACTGTGGGAGCGAGAAACCAAACCAGTTTGTCTGGATTGTCTTGCTCCAGTTCCGCTCTTGTCCTTGCGAGCGCTCTGCAAGTACAAAGGGATTACTTCTGTCAAACCTTCCAGTTGCTATCAGTCTGCCACTTACATGTGTGTTTTTCCGGCTCCGGTGTTCAATACGATAATGGTGTTCCTTTTCAGACTCTCTGCAAGCATTTCATCCTGGTAAGCGCGTAGCTTGAATGCCTCATTGTCGTCGTCAGGTAAAGCGACAATGAGTGTATCCTTTTCTGCATCCGGTACATCATTTGGAACATCGCTTTCGGATGTTGGCTCAAGCAAATCGTCATCTTCAACACGCTTTGGGTCGTTGAAACTGTCGGATAATGAGTCTGTTGAAGAAGACGCGTCTGACATGGTTATATCGCTTTGGAAACCTGCCAGTCGCTGGAGGCTATTGATACTAGTCGCAAGGGCACGATAAAGATACATTGTGCCGCAGACATATCACAGCGTGGCTACAAACGATTACGTGCCGCACACTACAAGGTGTTGTCGCGGCGATATGAAAGACGAGCTTTGACCTGTATCGACGAGCATGTCTGGCGGAAGGTGCACGAAGTTTGTGAAATTGCATAATTATGCACAAACGATTACATGTTTCTCTTGCTCGCGCTGCTCCAAACATGCGAGAACACATCACACAGACATGATTGATTATCGACCTGGTATGGTTTCGAACGTTTGATCAGAGACCGTTGTATACAAGGAATGTAAATGCAAATGTGGTATATGGAACAAAAAGCAACGATATCATGAGATCTAGAGTATTCGCTCACCATTCGCCAGCAAAAGTGACAGTCTTGAGCTTCAAGAATTCATTAAGACCATATTCGTGGTTGAAGCGTCCCCAGCCGGACTTCTTGACACCACCGTGAGGCAGACCGGCTTCGTCATGCACAGACATCTGGTTGATGTGGATGGCACCGCTGTCGATTTGTCTGGCAAGTCTGATACCACGTTGGAGATCCTTTGTGAAGATGGCGCCTGAGAGACCATACTCGGTATCATTGGCGTAGTCTACAGCTTCTTCGTCCGACTCGACAGTCAATAGCGAGACTGAAGGGCCGAATGACTCGGTGTAGTAGAGATCCATCTCCTTGGTAACGTCTCCAACAACAAACGGACGAATGCGATGTCCGTTAGTCTCCTTTGAATTGATGTCGCCATAGATCAGGTTAGCACCCTTGTTCACAGCATCCTTGATGAGCTTTTCGTTCTTTTCAACGGCAGGTCTGGCAACCAAGATGGGTCCCTCGCCAGAGTCGGGGTAGATCTGTGCGATGGCCCCCTTGAGAGCTTCCGTGAAAGGCTCAAGAATAGACTTGTGAACAACAATACGCTCAGTCGACATGCAGATCTGGCCAGAGTGAACGAAGGCACCCAGGGCGCACTGGAAAGCGGCGTTTGCAATGTCTGCATCGTCAAGGACAAGGGCTGAAGCCTTACCGCCCAGCTCCATGAGGCAAGGCTTGAGGTTCTGACCAGCTTTAGCAGCGAGAATAGCGCCTACAGCAGTGCTGCCAGTGAAGTTGATCTTCTTGACTTCGGGTGCCTCAATGAGCTTGTTGGTAACGGCGACGGCATCCTCGGGACGGTGATAGAGGACGTTGAGACAGCCAGCAGGCAAGCCAGCCTCGTGAAAGACACTTCCAATGGCCCAGAAAGAGCGAGGAGAGAGCTCACTTCCCTTGAGGATGGCGGTGTTACCCGTGGCCAGAGCGTAGATAACGGCTCTCAAACCCAGAATGTAAGGAGCGTTCCAAGGGGCGATTCCCAAAATCACACCGTAAGGCTCCTTGAAAACCAAAGCTCCGCCGTCCTGAGTCTGAGGGATCATGCCGCAGATGCTGCCAATTCGACCGGCGACATCCCTGAACATCTCGACTGTTGTAGGCAAGTTGAAGCTCTTGACGATAAAGTCCGGAGCGCCCGTCTCTTCCATCTGATAGCTCGCCAGCTCGTCCAGACGACTCTCCATGATGTCTGCAGCCTTCAACAGAATCTTGCGGATTTCCGGGCTCTTGAGTTTCTTCCATGATTTCCAGGCGCGTTGGCACGAATCTACGGCTTTTTGAGCGTCGTCGGTCGAGGCGGCGGAGCAGCTCCAGATCTTTTTCTCTGTCTTGGGTGAATTGACGTCGAAGGTCGCCTCGGTGACGACTTCTTTGCCGTCAAGCCAAAGTGGTCTGTAAAGTCATTGTCAGAAATGCACAGATAGGTATTCTTCCGAGGAATGCTTACACTGTGTAGTCTGCCATTTCTGTGGGTTGGTGAACCGGATCAAGAGGATTGAGCAAAAAGGACACGCGAACAGAAGAATGCGACAAGAAGATTGTTAATCAATCACTCCATCCTTCAAATGGGCCGATGCAGGCTGGATGGAGGCGGCAGGAGAGGGCGGGCGGCTTGTGGGGAAACACGACTCGGATGGTGCTCTCGGCATTCTGCCTTTGCAGCCCACTTACCGTTCTTCTCGAAGTGACCTGCCGTACAGGCGAGACCTTTCATGGACTGTCATGTCGAATCACAGCCCGGGGCACGGCAGATGCGACGGAGAAACGAGGCATTGGCAAGCTTTTGACACCTCGTGGCAGAATCAAGCAGGGAGCGCGGTCCGACGACGACTATCCATTCTCCGCATCGCCGAAAGAGAAATGATATGTCGCCCGTTGGCTCTTGACCGAGGCGAGCCGAAAGTTCGATGGTATGACAAGCACGAGGGATGCGAAGAGTCAGAATTCTTTTAGAAGAGTGTATCTCGATGCTATATCTGCTCGCAAGAGCCATCTAGCCAATCCAAACAGCTATCTTGGCCAGCCAAGTGCCAATCTCAAAAATCTCTTCTCATCGTCATGAAAGTCATGCAAGTAATTACAGTAATAGTCATCCAAACGTCTCAACAGCACATCTAAGAGCGCTGGCCGAAAGCCTTGTCGAAGTTGACAAGGGTGAAGCGGTACTTGATGTCGTTCTTCTCGAGACGCTCAAGAGTCGTCTTGAGGTTCTCCTCGCTGATGTCGACAGTCTCGACCCACGACTTGATGTTCTGCTTCGAGGCGAGCTCGAACATGGCCTCCATCTCGGGACGGTTACCAATGTGAGAGGCACCGATCGAGCAACCGTTGCCGGCGAACTGCTGGGCCATGAGGGTGGGAATGGGCTTGTCACCGAAGCCGACCATGTGGAACTTGCCCCACACCTTGAGGGTGCTGAAGTAGTCGTCCAAGTTGAACTGGTCAATGGCGTCGGCGGTGTTGATGACAAAGTCGAAGGCGAACTTGTAAGGCTCGTTCCAACCCTTCTCCTTTGTGCAGATAAACTCCTTGGCACCCATCTTGAGAGCATCCTCCTTCTTGTGGGGAGAGTGCGAGATGGCGTAGACCTCAGCACCAAGAGCCTTGGCCCAGAGAAGGGCAAAGTGACCGAGACCACCGATACCGATGATACCGACCTTCTTGCCAGGGCCAGCACCCAGACGGACAAGAGGAGAGTAGACGGTCAGACCAGCGCAGAGCATGGGAGCAGCAATAGACGTCTCGAGGTTGTCGGGAATCTTGAAAACAAAGTAGTCATTGGCACGGATATGCGAGGCGTAACCACCTTGTGAGATGGTGCCGTCGGGGTAAGGTGCTCCGTAAGTGTCGATGGAGTTGGGGCAGTAGTTCTCCTGGTCAGCCTTGCAGTTGTCGCAAGTCAAGTCGGCGCCAATTTGAGCACCAACACCAACTGATACGAACATTAGTACGATGTAAGCAAAACACAAAGTGGCGATGACACATACCTCTGTCGCCGACCTTGCAGTTGGAAACCTTGTCGCCGACCTTGATGACCTTGCCAATGACCTCGTGGCCAACACAAAGAGGGAGGGGAGCGTCACCCCAGCCACCAGTGATGGTGTGAAGATCCGAAGCGCAAACACCACAAGCCTCAATGGCAATGTCGACATCGTGTGCCTCAAACGGCTTGAGCTTGAACTCGCCCTTCTTGAAGGTCGACCTGTAGGGAAACGCAATCAGCATTGAGATTGACTTTATCTGAGGAATGACGTCTACCTACCACTTCTTGTGGTCGTGAACCATGAAGCCCTCGGCAGTCTCAGGGTAACCCATGTTTGTGATGTGTAGTGTGATTTGAGGTTTGTTCAAAGGTGTAGGAGATGTGAGTGGTGTGTAGAAATGAGTGAGGAGGAGCAGTTTGAAACCTTTTTGTAGGCGGGAAAATATTGGGGCTGAAAGACCTCTCCTCAGCCAACACAGGTGGGGGTGATCTCATACAACAGCTACAAGCATACTCGACGTAATTGATCAAGCCGTTTCTGTCACCGCGGAAACTCTGGCTAAGAGAGTGTTGAGGGTCAAACTCGAGAGCGTGCATTTGAGCCGCATCGGAGATCTTCTCCCACGCCCATCTTCCATCTTCTATCCACCATCGAAAGATGTCTGTCTGCTCGATACCTCCTATGCGCACATTCACAATCGTCACTTGTTGAATCTTGGCTCTGTCAGTCGTCGGAAGAATATGAGGGGCACATTTTGCCTGATTAACTCCACCAATCAACGATGATGTAACGAAGGACTGCTCCAAATATGTCATCTTGACTTGAAGATGCAGCCTCAAATCTTCGATCGGCAGCTCTCAAAGCAGACGAACCGTCTTCCCGCACGTCTCCGGCGAGAAAGCCGAAGAGATTTTGCCTCGCTCTTTTTCCAGAACAGAACCAGTTTCTGTCTTGGAGCTTCCTCCAAAGCCGTCGAATGCTTGCTGTGAAGCGGTTCTATGTGGCAAGAGAGGGGCAATGTGGAGCCTGTGGATGGAAGCTTAGGCCGCTTTGCGCAGTGAGCTCCTTGAGCCCCAATCTCGCATGTTCAAACAGAACAAAAAACTGTGCATTATTGACGAGCTTCCTTGTCAGCCGCAACAAGCAACAGGCAACGTATCAGCTTCCGGATACAGCAGGAATATAGTGCTCCCTTCAATGATACCACATATGTGCCAGAGGAAAAGGACTTGATCATGGCGTGATGGCTGCAGTGCAGCTCCCCTCAAAGGGAAACCCGAGGCCATTGTTCTTCGCAATACCAATGCCAAGGCTTGTTCGAGTACTTCTCTGCTGCTCAGCAGGTGCACATGCTAAACGACGGTGGAACTAGCTTGGACGTGCAGTTCACGAGTCTACCATTGACAAACGGGAAAACTTAAAGTCCGTGAAGTGTTTCTAATGTGCGAGGAGTCGTGTCATTCTGAATTTGAATGGACAACAAGAGATTCCGCGAGTCTTCCATTGAGTGGACAAGAAGGAAGTATCTGGACATATAGCGACTGTTGCAACAGCAGGATAGACGCGATAGAGGTCTGCTGGGTACATATGCCCCGGATCTTCAGAGCCGTAAGTGCGGGGTGGTTGAGGGGTTGATCTGATCAGCTAGGTACTTGCGCCTTCGGATGCCCATATTTGGACATCCTGTCTAGCATAGTGCCTGACACCTGTAACCTGTGCAAATCTAAATATATGTCGAGCTTAAGAAGCTACACCTTCTCTTGACCTGACCAACATCTTCGTTCTGAAGACTGATCATCGCCATGACAGACTCGTTGACGAAAATCGACTCCGGAGTCGTATCCAGAGGCTCCAAGTCTGGTACCATGAGAGCACTGCGTATTCATGGCAAAGAAGATCTTCGCTTGGAGGATATTCCAAACCCACAATGCGGTGATGGTCAGATTATGGTCAAGCCGGCATGGTGTGGCATTTGCGGAACTGGTCAGTGGAGCGGCATTTCCATGGATGGAAATGATTGATTGCTAAAGATGATGCCTCAAGACTTGCATGAGTACATGGGAGGTCCCTCGCTCTGTCCAACGACTCCACATCCTATCACCAACGAGACCGTTCCTTTGACCATCGGACACGAATTTAGTGGCATCATTGAAGAGCTTGGACAAGGTGTATCAGGAAAGTACACGGTTGGCCAACGAGTTGTTGTGCAGCCGATTATCTACTGCGGAGAGTGTGGATCTTGCAAAGACGGTATACCCAATTGCTGTGACAAGAACGGCTTCGTTGGGCTCTCCGGCTGGGGAGGGGGATTGGTAAGTGGTGCTCGATCTTTTTCTATCGGGTATCCTGCTGACTACGCTCAGGCCGAACACATTGTAGTTCCAGAATACTGTGTTGTGCCTGTGCCAGACAATGTTTCGCTAGAAATCGCTGCACTTGTGGAACCTTTAGCGGTCGCCTGGCATGCGGTCAACATGTCCCCTGTAAAGGATTTCGAGAAAGGACAATTCGCGCTCATCCTTGGTGGAGGTCCAATCGGTCTCTCTGTTATTCAAGCGCTCAGAGCACATGGTGACGGCACCATCATTGTTTCTGAAGTTTCTACCAAACGCAAGGCTTTTGCAGAAGACTTTGGCGCAGATTTTATCTTGGATCCAACGAAAGATGACATCCCGGAACGATGTAAGGAAATCTGTGGAGGCATTCGAGGCGTTGATTGCGTGTTCGATGCGGCTGGTGTTCAAGCCGGCCTTGATTCGGCAGTGCTTGCAATGAGAGCACGCGGCACTCTGGTTAACATCGCGATCTGGTAAGTTAGGCCAAGCTTGCGTGATACCATGCCACCAGAGGTTCTTCCAATATCACAAGCGGTCGGCATACCTTGAGGGCTTTTCAATGCTGACTGAGACTCTCAGGGAAAAAGACGCGAGGATTATTCCCAACCAATTCGTCTTCCGAGAAAAAACATACAAGGTCTGTGGAGCTCTCCTGACATCCCGTTTACGAGGCTGACTCAATGCCAAGGGTGTCGCTACGTATGTTCTTGGAGACTTTGATGAAGTTCTCCAAGCAATCAGTTCTGGTAGAATGAAGCCGGAGAAGATGATCACAAAAAAGGTCGAACTTCAAGACGTGATCGAGGAAGGTTTCTTGACCTTGTTGAAAGACAAAGACAACCACGTCAAAGTTCTGATCAGGTCGAACAACGTCGAGTAAGATGTTGGAAGCTGCCCAGCCGCTTGACTCTCGTTTCGATCACGATACCTTATGTCTTCTCGGCCCAAGGCAGACGTAGTTACTCTATCTGAGGTTTCCGCGCAGCCCGAAATTGTCCGCGAGAATACCATCATAAAGACTCTTGAGACTTCGGAGAATTGGTGATGGAGTTGGATGCAGTCGTCACGACTTGTGACGAATCCTGTCGATCGACTGTCACGTTCGTCTGTGATTCGTGCGTGCGCCGCGTGCTTCAACATCTGGATCTTCGGATGACCTCGGATGATCTGCAATGCCAAAAGCAATTCATGGGGTAGCCGAAAAAACCGATCCAAGCAATGAGCAATTACCAAATTCAATCATGGCCCTTTGCATACCATCTTCCTTATTTCCAAGAAACTGGGCAAGTTGACCTTGCAAACATCCTTTGCGCCGAAATGTCTTGACTATCGGGAGATGAAGAGAGCCACTGCCGTGTGTGGCTGTAAAGCTGTATACTTTAATGTGCCGTGAGATTGTTGTTTTCAAGGTTGTCTGCGCCTCATGTACCTGCTTGACGGATGGCTCTGCAGCAACATGCAGCCGATTGAGAGAATTGCATTGGAGTTGAAACAACATCCTCCTTACTGATATGAATTGGTAGGAAACTTTGTGCAAGCAATCTCAGCGTGAAGCTTTATTGAACATGTGGTCGCAGCAGCTCACACATCAACCTCAATTCGACGTAATGTGGCTTCATCTTGAGAGTAAGTCTTAAGACACAAGGAAGCTTGTTTACCACAAGGAAACAAGCGACAGAGTCCGCCCAAAAACGTTGTTGAGAATGCTCAAGAAGTCAGTATTATTGCATGGCCAGTAGACTTGGGAAGTTGAGGAATCGTCTAACGAAGCGCGCCGCACGTGGAGAGAAGATGCCTTATCGAATGTGCATGAGTTGGTGTGGTGACGAAAAGGTTCAGAAAACTGTCCAAGAATCGACCTTCCAAGTTGTGGTTATTTTGTTTTGTGGCTGACGTTGTTGTGGCTTGGGATTTTGTTCTCGACCAAACATGGGCTTGTGCTCAAAGTATCCTTGTCGAGGATCATTCTTATTTCTCGACCATTATTGACACATATCCACTCAGTACAATTCTATAGACGGGATGCAGAGAACATTGCCCATGGCATTGCCTAACAAGATCATCATCGTGAGACACTTTTTCCCTGTTTTCTCGAATGCATGACACGGCAAAGGCATGCAGAAAATAATCATGAAGTAATTTCGACGATGTTAAAGAATCTCTGCCGCGGTAAACTTTATTTGGCAGCCACAGGGACGAGGGACCCTGTGAATCGCTATGACGCTGCGCTCCAACCGGAACTGACGTATTCTCTGGACCGTTTGGCAGGTGCGACTGTGTGACGCTCTTGCAAGTTTTGGCATGCGTCGTCACGCAATGGGAGAGCACATATTAAGAAGTCCTTTCCCTCGTGGTCGAACTGATTATTATCAAGCGACCAATCTCAACAACCACCACTCTCATCAAATCTACACACCAGTCTCCTCTTTCTTCTGAGGATTACCCTTTCCTAGTCACTACTATCTAGTTGGTTCTCCAATCGTCATGGGTATCTTCAAGGGAGGTGCACTTCGTCTGCTGCAGACTGCACTCTACGCACTCGTCTTCTGCTGTGCCGCCATCATTCTCGGTATCTTCAGCTACTTCTTGGCCGTCCTTGCCGACAACAACTTGAACATCCCTACTCAGTGGAAGGCTGTGGAGGGTATCTCTGGTGTTGCAGTCCTCTACCTCATCCTTACCACGCTTCTGACATGCTGCTTGGCTGGTATTGCTTTCCTCTCCATCCTTGGATTCATCCTTGACATTCTCTTCATGGGTGGTTTCATTGCCATCGCCATCTTGACTCGCCGCGGAGCCAACAGCTGCAGTGGCTATGTCAGAACTCCTCTTGGTAACGGACCTTCTAATGGCCGTGTTGTTTCTCAAGAGGGCAACTTCACCTACTCTCCCAACCTCAGCACCGCATGCAAGCTCAACAAGGCTGTCTTTGCTGTTGCCATCGCCGGTGCCGTTCTCTTCCTCATCACTGCTCTCATGCAGCTCGTCCTTATCCGTCACCACAAGAAGGAGAAGAGATACGGACCTGGTCCCAACAACGACTACACTTCTGGATCCAAGAAGCGCGGATTGTTTGCACGCAAGAACAAGACTGCTCCTAACTACGACCAGGAGAAGGCTGTTGCTGCTGCTCCTGTTGTTCCCGCCAATCGCACTGTTCGCCCCTCTCACGACACTGCTTACTCTGGTAACACTGCTGTCGGTGCCAACCCTACTGTCATTCAGAAGGAAGGTCTCACTCATGATGGTCACGCTCCTCACGTTGGTTACAACCCTCACACCACCGGCACTATGCCCAACACATACGACGGCGATCGTACCATAGTTCCCAACACCAACACTGCTGCCGGTGCCATTCCAAGCGTCCACGGTGGCTACTACACTGCTCCCACCGGCACTGCTCGCGACTTCTGAACGACCAACGAGCTTAAGACAACCTCGTCCGTTCTGGATACCCTACAAACCCCATCTCCCTGGATGTCTCCGCCTTAATTTCAATGCCGACGGATATCAGCCAGGTGGGATGGTTGTACTATTATAATGATTATGAGCTGTTTTCTTCTGTTTATTTTACATTGGTCGGACAAGGGTCGTCCTCCTGTGTTTCTGTACAATATTAGATACCCCCTAATAATATCAGTCCAAAAGATTCTATAACATCGCGCTGTATCCACTTGCTTCTCATGTGGGTAATGAGTCTCTGTAATTAATCGAGACCTCGAACCGTCGCTTTCTGATCATGATCGGAACGGCTGCTTGTCGCATCCAGAGATACCATCTAGGATCATGATATGCCTTGTGCGGTCAGTTTTCCAAACATCTCCAAGATAGGTCAAGTGTTCTGCACAAGAATTTCCAGCACGCTTGCTCGGATTTTGAACTTTTTACTGGGCGTGAGCTTAAAGCCTAGCATGGTCATATATTGTAATGACCGGCTTTGCTTGACTTTGCGATGTAAGAAAAGCAAATCGACCATGTATCCACAACCACACTTTCAAATCCTTTATAATCGATGCTACAGACCTATTTAGTATATAGAAAGATGTATTCTTAATCTAGAGGTCATGAACAGTGAGAACGGTTGCCAGAGAATGATTTTAATCGTTTTTTAGGTTGCTAGAGGTAGTACCCTGTCTAGAAAACGCTCTTGATTCTATGATATCTTTAAACTTGCTATTATGGTTATAGATACATTTCTATTACTATTATTATGTTTATTTGCTTTTAGCTATTACTAATTGCCCTTAGAACTAAGCTTCTCTTTTGTTTGCTTGCAAAAATACTAGATAGTTTAACCTATATAAATAAGCATTACTATATTATTTTAGATGCTAGGCCCTATACCTAAGTACTAAAGCCACAAATCCCACCAAAAAGAAATCTCGTCCAAAATTCCACCTCGTGCCAGTTACAACCTTAACTTCTACATGAACAGACCTGCTTTGGGATGTTGCAAAAAGCAAAAAGTATGGCGACGCCCGCAGGATTCGAACCTGCGCCCCCGAAAGGATTTGATATCAGAATGGAATTCGAGTCAAACGCCTTAACCACTCGGCCAGAGCGCCAGAATTGTCCGGTGAAACTTGGATGTTTCTCGGTTCAGCTGCGATGGCATCGTGTAAACATGTATATAAATCTCGATTCAATCTGTATTGCTCAATAGGTAGGATATGTCATTGAGAGCAGCATAGGCTCTAGGGCACCTTATGGCAGGTGTACATGTTTTCTATAGTGTAAAAATGCCTCAGGTCTTCATAAAAACATAAAAAAGCGTCATTGTGTAAACACTAGGGGGCTATGCTCATGAGAGATCACGGCTTGAAGTAGTATGTAATAGCGTCGACAGTAGCCTCCAAGTGCTCAAGCTGTTTTCCCTTTGCCCACAAATAGCCATTTCAGATGACCTTTTGAGAAAGAAACATGCGGTTTCCCTAGTGGGTACGTCGAGGATACGTCGTGACTTCTCGTGAGAAAGTTTTCCACAATACCAATTTTTGATACAAGGCTGCATTACTGCTTGATTCCTGACGCACAAATGGGCTTAGAAATAAGTAGTATGCTCTGACCAGACGGTTAGATCTCAAATACTCACAGTGATGAAGATGTGTATGTAAAGAAATTATTGCAGCATCATTCATGTACAGTATATATAAGCAATTACATTAGATTTAGTGAAAAGGACCGTGTAGCCATAGTGTTTCCTCCGACGTTTTCCTAAAAGTTTCGTCCAGTATTCCTCCCATAACTTCTCCGCTCCAACATGTCTTTCCCAGTGGTGTTTCGCTTAGTTGACAGTGATGAAGGCGCCGAGAGGGCAAGGATTATAATCGTTGAACAGGTCTATAAGGCGCATTAGAAAGGGAATCATCATTTAGGATGAAGTGAAAAAACTTACTCAGAGAAAGGGAGTCACCGGTGCTGAAAGAGTAGGCGATTTGAGCACCCGCGGCACACTTGCCAGACTCGATCAGATAGGCATTTCCAGGGACGGGAGAGAAGCTGTAAATGACCTTGCCATCCTTGGAGACGTTGATCTTGGCACCATCGACAGTAGTCAGGCTGTAGTCGGCAGTCTCGAGATCAGATCTCTTGGGGAGAGTAAAGTACGTGTTACAGGTCTTGCCAGCATCAGCCTGAGGGATGTCGAAGACAACGTTGGTCTTGGTATCTCTGCTGACGGTGATGTTATAGCCATTGACACCGTTAACCTGAAGACCGTGGGGGTACTCGAAAGAGCCGGCCTTGAGGTCGAGAGGACATTTGCTGGCAGGGGCCGAGGGAGAAGGTGCAGCGCTGCTAGCCTTTGAGCTGGATGCAGCGGACGAAGCAGGCTTCGAGGTCGTGGCAGCAGACGTAGCGGGCTTCGAGCTTGCTGCAGACGAAGAAGGAAGGCATGAGGTGGGTGCAGCAGTGAAGGAGACGGTCTGACCGTTGATCACATAGCTAGTGGGGTAGGTAGAAGGGGTAACAGTGGTGAAAGTTCCGGGACCGTTGGGGCAGCTGCTTCTAGCAGGGTTGCATCTTGGAAATGATTAGCATTATTTTTTAATGATTGGCAATTTTGACTTACCCATCAAACAAGGCAGTAGCGCAGGCCGAGGCGGATGCGCTAGAAGGCTTGGGAGTAGTTGCTGGTGCGCTTGAAGGAGCCTTGGGTGTCTCTTGTTTGGAAACAGTGATGTACTGGGTGACGGTGACAGTGTTTGTCTGTGCAGGAGGGCAGACTGCATTGGAAGATGCAGGCTGAGAAGGAGCAGCGACTGGGTTCGATGATGGAGGGGCCGCAGCGGGGCCCGAAGAAGCAGGAGGTTGCGAAGGAGCAGGGTTGCTAGCAGCGGGAGAGCTAGGAGCGACAAGAACTTGCTTCGTGACAACAACAGTCGTGGGCTGAGCGACAGTCAAGGTGGTTGCGGAAGTCACAGTGATTGTTTGCTTGTTGATGGTCACAACTGTCGGTGTAGGGCAGTATGTAACATAGTTTGTGGTGTAGACTGTAGTCGAAGTTACATAGGTAGTTCTGGTAGAGGCGCTGTTGGGGATAATTGTCAATCCACCAGTTGGGGAGACAGGGTTCTCACCGAGGCAACCAGCGTATTGTGCAACGCAAGCGGCCTGGTTCGCGCTCAAACCATCTACGCGAGTAGTCTGGCATTTGGTCAAAGCTGCGTAGCAAGCACCAATGCATGCCTCACGCTCAGCAGCACACTGAGCCTGGTTGGCAGAAGTTCCACCGGCAACGGGAGTGATTCGGCAAAGATTGAACTTGGAAGCGCAGTCGGTAGCAGTGGCACTAGGAGCAGGAGCGCTGGTTGATTCATGCTTAACTGGCTTGGTGATAATAACTGTGGTTGGGCAGGGGACTGTCAAAGTTGTGGCCGAAGTCACGGTGATGGTCTTGTTGTTGATAACAACAACCGTGGGTGTAGGACAGTAAGTTACGTAGTCTGTGGTATAAACAGTAGTTGAGGTTGTGTAGGTAGTTGTAACGGGCTTCGAAGAGGTCCAGATGGACTTCGAGGAAGATGAGACGCTAGGCTTCGAGGATGAAGACCATGACTCAGTCTTCGAAGAGGACGAGGAGGGATGCTTTGAGGACGACCAGGTCTCAGAAGTCTTCGATGAAGACCACGATTCAGAGGTCTTGGAAGAAGACCAAGTAGAAGGGTGAGTAGAAGAGGACCATGTCTCAGAGGTCTTTGAAGACCATGTAGAAGGATGAGTGGAGGAAGACCAGGTTTCTGAAGTCTTTGAAGACCATGTAGACGGGTGGGTGGAAGAAGACCATGTCTCCGAGGTCTTTGAGGAGTGCCAGACAGACGAAGAAGTTTTATCCCAGACAGAGGAGGACGAAGACCAGGTTTCATGAGGAACACTGGAAGACCAGGTTGAAGGAGGAGCGGAGGAAGACCAGGTTGAAGGAGGAGCGGAGGAAGACCAGGTTGAAGGAGGAGCGGAGGAAGACCACGTCTCAGAGGTCTTGTGGTTGTCCCAAATAGAAGAGGAGGTCTTATGATCGTCCCAGACAGAGGAAGAAGTTTTTGGGTTATCCCAGGACATAGAGTCCACAGCGCTGCCGCCAGTGGGCCAAGCGGCAGCGAGGGAGACACAGAAAGAAAGGACCGAAGCGGCCTTGATGGTGTTCATCTTGAGTGAGTGGATGAAGCGATTGACTGCAGAAGAGAAGATGCAAGATGCTGATGATGAAAAAGAGATATGATAGCAGGGCAGGACAGGGATCTTATAGACCTCTCTTTCCGCCTTGAGGACCTTTGGGCAAGGACTCTCTGCTTGACCTTGAGGAAGCCATGCCACTGACGAACCGGAACCTCATACCGAGCCTTCGTATCGAGATGAACTCAATAGCTTGCGGCTACACCGGCCCAAGGCAAGAGAGCGGAGATGGTGTGGGTTGTGGCATTCCCGTATTCGTGAAGGATGGTAGCAAGAAAGCTTCTTGACCCGTACCAAGTCCAAAGATGATGTCAAGCGAGAGCATTTTGTCCAGCAAAGAGGACTATTTTTGTCGATATCGGTCAGTTGACTTTCTAGCGATGGTGTTTTCCCCAGGTTTTTGTCTTCTTGTACCCTGACCGTTGCGGTTTAGGGTTGTATGGCTTGGATCTGAGCCGCGGGAGCATGGCGAACTAAAATGTCTAAGACACTATCTTTAGACCGTTGCTTGCAACATTTGGTAAAAGTATTCCGCACATCGAAGAATAAAGCTAGTTAAGCATGTGTTAGTTTCCTTCTTGCGCGCCATAGGATCGGGACACCCCACTGTACGGTGAGCTTCTGGAGACACGACCGGCTGTAGGCGGGCTCAGAAATCGCGGGGCAGATGCCGCCATCAGTCTAGCGAGAAATGCGGTACGGTAGGTGTGGAGGATGTGCGAGCGACGGGCCGAGGAATCGTGGAGAATTGAAGACACAGGAACGTGCAGGGCTTGGTATCCAATTGGAGTTGTTTGTGATCGAAATAGCTTCTAATACATTCCGGGCATCTCGCTCGTCCCTGGAGGAAGCTGTCCATACATTCGAAAGTCTTGGATCAAGCCACCTTGCCATACATGACGTCGGATAAATTTCGTGATGGTGGATCTATAATTTAGCTTACGAGACTTATACCAGGACTTTGAGAATGGAAGACACCTCCATCAGTGGAGCCGACTGCTGAGATACTGTGTTAGCAAGGTCTGTTGATGTCGAGTAAACGGACTTCCACGGGCTCAACAAGCTGTATCCAATCAAGTGATGATGTCCCTGATGATCAAGATGATCGTCCTCAAGGCCTCTGCGGTTTGTCTACACCGTGCTAGCAAACTCTGGTTTTGATCCTAAAGTCTCCCACGCGGTCGCCAGTGAAAGCTACATCTGTCAAAACGTGCCGCTTTCGTCTGCCCATCAGGCACACGCAATTATTGCTTTTTGCCTTGGTCTTGCTTGGTTGGCGTGTTATTTCCTGTCATCGGTGATACGCACTATTTGCGAGTGCCTCAATCGACTCTAAACACCTTCATCTCGGCCGTTAGCATAATTCGTAGGTGGCTATGGTATTCTTGCTGCTTCACTCCAAGACAAGATCGAGCCTATGAGCGCCTCTTGAGACATTGTCTCGTGGCAGTGTAGAAGCTCTCAACGCGCAAACGGTAAAACGTCATGGATTCCAGCGTTACAACGCGCACAACGCAGACGTCGTCGTTCTCAGCGCAGAACCGACGTTGATGGCAGCGAAGAGCCGTGAGACATGACGAGCGGCATGGTAAATACCAGGAAAAGAGGGGAGCATTCGCTTGATCGACCGTGGAAGGTCGTATGCCACAGACTATTGTCTTGAACACGAGGTGCATAGAAAGCGGGCGAGCACACGAAAGCTTGACGCGTATCCGCAGATGCATCGACAATTGCGGTACACGACTTATGGCCAGTTTTGTGCATGTTCTGTGCCGCTTCCGAAATTTTCGGCGTCGATGGCACCCTGTTGTCGAAAGCAGCAGGACTACTACGCTTGCAACTTTTCCTTCCATTGTCTCACATGTGATCTCATGCACACGCTGGCGCTTCCACTAAGCTTGGATGTTGATATGAACGCTTGGCTCTGCTGTACACGATCAGTGGGATATAGGTCGGGTTTGCTAGATCGGGGTCGTGGAAATTTGGTAAGTTTAATACCACATCGTCATGCAGTCAACACTGGCAGCACAACACACGTAAAAAAGATGTCGTCATTCATATCACTACTACATAGGACATGGAGTGGTTGGCATCAAAGGTCTCTCAAGCATGACTGCTGTCTCTCTTCTTCTCCCTAGCCCTCTCGACAAAAAGATCACGCTTCCAACCAAACCATTTGGCCATGCGCTTGGCAATGCTGCGCAGCATGACAGGACTGATAGTGGGTGACGGATGTGGACGATGCACAACAATGGTTCTGACACCCTCCGAACTGTCCTCGGTCCCGCCTGAGCGTAACAGCACTGCCTTGACTCTGCAAGATGGAATGATTGAGTTCAAGATGGCCATCTCGCTGAGCCGGTCGACCAAGTACTGATTCATGCGTGCAGCCTCATGTGGGTTTGTGCGGCAGAGGTAGTCAACGACTGTGAAATTCGATGAAGCATCCATGGTGAAAGTGCGATACTGATCATGTCCTAGACAACTGATGCTCCAGAAAAGAATGTCTTCCGGAAAGAAGTCTCTGGTCTCGAATTTCCGATTCAAATGGTTCTTTGTGCCATCACCGGAGAAGATGAAATTGCGCTCAAAACCGCGCTGGTAAAGCAAAGCGCCATCGATATGACTTTGAATTGAAGCGAAAGTCTCGACACAGAACATTTGTCAGTGATGATTGCCTAGAAAACGACGTCAAGTGAGCTCGCTGGAAACTCCACATCGGTCTTGAATTGCCGTACCTGATCATACACGAATCTAGTGGGTCCAGAATGAGATTGCTCGAATGCTTTGAAAGCAGCAAGTAACTTCTCACCTTCAACGACGAGCTGTCGCCACCAGCCTTCTCTCCTCAGGCAATTGCGGAACATCTCATCAGCGAAATAGGGCCATTTCTTCTCGCGATTGAAGGATTCAAAGAATGGTAGGGTAATGAGCTCACGCACGCATTGCTGGACGTAGGTAGGATCAGTCTGGAGCAGTTCAATATGATCCCTGATCACACGATGGCGTGCTTTGATTAGCTCAACTGTCTCGACAGGGCCAAAGACTAGTGAACTGGAGAACGGCTTGACGGACTCGGTAGACCACACGTAGGTGGAATCGAACCGTGAGAAGTCGGTGTCGATGAGCTGATTCCATTTGGGGTGGGTTGCAAGAAATGGAGGATCGTTGGCTTCATCTAGAAGGCCCGAGACGCACTTGCGCAAGAAGAGCCATCATTCTCTGCTGAGCCGAAAGAATGTTTTAAGCCTTGGTAAAGCCGACAATCTCGTAGCGATGAGCCTTTTCTGCATCCCACTCTACGAGCTTACCAAAGTTGGAGCCTCGCATCACAACACAATTTCGATTGAATGTTTGGGTGATGACAGCAAGGCGCTCGGCCAGATCGACATGCAGATTATCAAACAAGACCCATTGCTCGGGTTCGAAAGTGGTACGGTAGTGTAGCAGACTGAGCAAAAGAGACGGATCTTCTGATAGGGTTTCCGAGTCCAGATAGGGCAGGAGTCATGTGTCTTGGTAGCAGTTAAGTCGATTCTTTGAGCTTGCGGTCATAAAGAGTTTGGGGGATGCAGGCTTCTAATTGAGGATTCTGGGCATTTTGCATAATCTGCAGGATCAAAGACTCATCCATTATATCCTGAGGCACCTTGTGCGCGTGAAGCAGGTGAACAGCAGCCCACTTTTTGGGGAAGAAGTCGCATTTGTCGGACAAAAACTTCTTCTCCCGCGACTTCTTCTTCCAACGCGTTACAATGAAGTCGGCATGATCGGCGAGCGAATGACGAAGGAAGTCCAGGTCTTGACGAGTATCAACAACAAGAGCCGTGACCAGATCGCAAGCCTCCGAATCATTCACGCCGACAGTGGCAGGAAAGTATTGGGAGTAACAAGGATCACTAGCGTGGCCAGCAGGATGCTTGCAGTCGAAGGGGTGAGTTGGCGGGTGCGCTTCTTCCAGGTACTTTCCAAAATCAGGTTTGTCGAGGTTATATGCGAAGGGTATCACTCTTTGCAAGGGCTTGACGCGCATGAGAGAGCGGCGGACAGCCCATAAGTGGCTCTTGTCTTTCTCCTTCACAAAGCGATCCAGGGGTTCCTGACAGGCGGCCATGATGGTACGACAACGTTGGAGTTCTAAGGTACACGATGGCTGAGGACTCAAATAAGAGCGATCATGAGAAAAGCAAACAGAGAGAGTTGTGGTCTTTGGCAAGAGAAGATACGATGCAGAATCTGCAGGTTGCCACTACGCCGGGAGCCACGATCAATACAAAAGAGCCAGCCAGAAGGTCGCGTGTGGGTCAACTGCAACTTAGCATAGAATGTAACTAACGCTGACGATTGTGGTACAAACATACAAGAACTCATTGGGTATTGGGTATATTGCTTCCAATCAACAACGCAAACGCAGACACCAAACGCCTCCTCGTGCATCCAATCAAAGGTAAGGATCGACCTCAAGTCGGTAGTATGCATGCTCTTTCCTCTTCTGCCATGCTTTGTACGCACGCCAACTCTCGACCAGGATAATGATAAACATGGTCAAAGACATGCCGAACATGATCAAACCAACAGGCGTCATCACCACGCCACCTGCAGTGAACGTGTTGCCATCTGAGGTTATGTACACGTTATTAATCTCGTCACAATGAAAACCCTGTCGTAGTTCATTAATATTGGAACATCGGAAACTGATGTTGAGAGGCACTTACCGACGTGAAAGGCAATTCAATCTCTTCTGAGACGCCAAGCATGCTGTCTTCTGCATCTAATGCTACGACACGCATGAAACGAGTCACACAATCTCCCAAGGGTATTTCTGTTTCAAACGCCTCTTTCTGTTTGATGCCGATGTAAACCCAATCGGCGTAATCAGCGGTAATTGAATCACTATGCTGCAATGCGTATGATTCAACCTCTGTCGCCCCATTCCAGGAGACGAAAAGACTGTTGCGATCATCGTCATAGACAGCTGAAACAGGTTCTGTTGGCAGCCCGATCCACGGGTATCGCATCACACGGTACGATTGTACTGATCCATTGAGGATCGCGGCCTCTGTGCCAAAGTGGTTGTCGCAGATGAGAGTACCTGATGAAGAATAAGTAGACCATACTGATCGTGCTCCCCAACCAACGACAATGCTCGGGTCTTGATGAGGGTCAGATGAGGGAACAACTTGCAGGCTGCCTTGACTGTCTGCGACCAGCTCGCTGGGGTGAAGATACTCGTGGACAATGCGCACTCTGTAATCGTTCTTGTCCCTATTGGCGTCGAGGCTAGGAGCCACAGGAAAAGAGACAGCAAGCAGTAAGCCCCTCGATGCCAATCCTGAATCCCATTTGTCGTCATTTCTGTTGTCAAAGAGACTGATCAGTTTTGTGGTCACATCGGGTCCACCAGAGTCAAACGAAGACAGCAGTTTCGGAAAATCTTCAACCGAGTGGAACCGCGCAGAATGCTGAGATGAGAATTCAACAGCATGATCATCTGAAGTGAACATGTTACGTTTACCACCGAGCGTCCAGATGATGTCGCCGGTAAGCCCATCGATATAACTGATTGAGTGCGTATACCGAGCCGAGACGAGATAATTGCCTAGACCATCCTTCTCGACTGAGTTGAGATGATACCAGTCCCAGGATGTGTGGTTGGTCAATCCTTCTGCATGGTAACGAGGTCTATGAAAAGACTCGGAAGTATCGTGATGATCAGAAGCGCGCCACTCGAAAATCAACTCGTTGGTTGCGATATCAATCTCTTGAAAGAGACAATCCCAGATGTATTGTGTTTGGCCTTCCTCCTCTTTCTCATACTGCTGGTAGATGCTGATGATGGCGGTGTTGTCCGAAGTCAGGCTCAATGAATGTAGGTCGGCGCGCAGGTCGTTGAGTGCGTATATTTTTGCAACGATATCGTAGGATGAGTTGAGCAGGTAATACTCGCCTTCTCCATGACCACCGACCCGATCATCACCAAGCCAGTACGTCAGGTGAGGAGCGCCCTTGTACATTTGTACATCAAGATTATATGGTTGTCCGTCCGTCTCTTGCATCCATACAAGTTCTCCTTCATCATCGAGTATGACCATCCCACGACTCTCATTAACAGCAGTTCCTCGAGGTGTAAGGAACGTGAAGAGACCATCATGACATTCCGGCGAGTCGATCTTATGGGCTACGACGGGTGGCGTGAGGTCGCTAGACTCGAAGGTCCGGTACGGGTAGTGGCCATAGTCGTGCTCCCAGGCATCCAAGTCTGTCGGATCGAAGTCTAGGCCGACATCGTCTGCTAGTGTAGAGTATGCGAACATTAGAAGCCGAACCAGCAGCAAAGCAGTGAAGTCCATATCCGAGCCCGCGGGAGGTCCAAGTGCCTTGCGAAATGTCTCTGGACACCCTCAAGCAGCACGGCGGACAGGCTTCAGTCCAGAGCCGAGTTCATGTCAGAAAACAATACCGTCGACGTACTCGGACTCGCAAGAAGACGAGTGACATCGCAGCAGGGGCAAACAGAGGCTTAAGGAGCCGGTTTGCCCCTACCCAGATCGTCCAATGCCGACATGATGCTTGTATTCCTTGGTCGAAGGAGTGGTTGAGCCGCTGGTGGAGTCGCCAAGACCGTCTCAGCCGCGAAACATCGATACTTGTACCCTTGGTATATATTCAGCAGAGATGCGATTGCTATCGAGAAACCGATGCTCTGCGTGTTCTGACTGGGGAGACAAGATTTTACGGGAATCTTTGCCTCTAAACACCCACAAGTTCTCCAGATGCTGAATACGAGATCCTTCAACGAAGATGATGCCAAGACTGCCTCACCGTCATGCCGTTGTGCACGGTTGATGCTTGATCGATTCCGAAATCATTTCATCAATTCGAGAATGTCTTCGAATAATATACCATGCTCATATTAATCACGATTCTCAGGGGGGTCCCCGAGTCAGGGTCCTTTCGTCGATATAACAAAAAACACACCGACAAAGCATGTGCCTTGACTGGTGATTATATTACTCTCTAAAACAGCATACACCAGAAGCGAAAAAGATATGTTTCAAGATCCGTACCCGCTAGGGTCAATGATCCCTGTTCGACAATCAATCTTAAGCACCGTGTCTGGCCTTGATGATGTCGGCAGCCTTCTCAGCGACGGCATACACAGTAGCTTGAAGATGGGTTCCAGGAATCATGGGCATGATCGAAGCGTCGACGATAGTGACCTTCTTGAGACCATAAACTTGAAGGCCCGAATCAACAACACCACCAAGGTTTCTAGGCATCATGGCGCAGGTGGATGCAGGGTGAGCGAAGGTAGGGTAGACTAGACCAGACGCAATCTGCGACTTGAGCTCATCATCGGTCTGGTATTTCGCACCAGGCGCAATCTCAACGGGCTCAAAGACTGAAAGTGCCGATGTGTTGTAGATCTGGCGGGTGTAACGGATGCTAGCCAACAGAAGTTCGGTATCGACAGGGTTCTGAAGACCGTGGTAATCAACGATTGGCTCGCCGCGAGGGTTCGAGGGGTCAATGTAGACAGTGCCACGACTGGTTGGCTTTTGAAGAGCAGTGATAGCGAAGCCACCACCTTGGAACGAGAACTCATACATCGAGGCTTTGTCAGAGCTGAATTGTTCAGCTTGGATCTTGCGTTGTGCCTCGTATCCAGCGACCAATTCTGGATAAGCGGCGTAAATATCAGGAAGGTAGTCGGTGGCATTCTGAGCAGAAAGAGTCTCAACGATAAATTTATAGTTCTTGGGAGCGATCTTGGAAAGCGGTAGGAAAGCAGCACCGTTGCCATGAGCCTGAGTATAAGGACCTGTCTTGTTGGCGACATACTCGTCATACGATGTGGCATTGAAAGTGGCATTGTTGGTAAGAGAGTTGGTGTTGGGAGTTGTGTCGTTGTTGAAGTTGTACATCAAGTAAGCCGCAGGATGATCCTGGAAGTTGTTACCGACACCTGGAAGGTCGACCTTGACCTTGACACCTGCAGCCTTGAGCACACTGGCAGGACCAATGCCACTCAACTGAAGAATCTGAGGTGTGTGAATGGCACCAGCAGCAAGGATGAGTTCCATGTCGGCGTATGCAGTGTAGGTCTTACCCGTGTTCTTATCGAGCAGCTTGACACCCTTGGCAGTGAGGGTGGAGAAGACAATCTCCTGCACCTGAACACCGGTGACCACCTTGAGGTTGGAGCGAGAAGTGATAGGGTCGTAGTAGGCGGTGCGTGCAGATGATCTCGTCTGGGTCTTCGGATCGGTAGAAGCAGCAACCCAGAAGCATCCAGGCTCACCAAGAGCTCCTTCTTGTACCTTTTTGATGTTCATCTCATCCATGGCATCCCAAAAGGTAGGCATCTCAGGATATTGCCATTCAGGAAGAGAGACTTGGACAGGTCCGCTTCCAAACGCTGACAGGTCATACGTATAGTTGTACTTGGCTAGCGTCTCGGCTTTATTGGGGGTGAAGGTACTGCTCTGTCAGATTGGTTAGCAGTGATCCAAATCATGTCTTGATGAATCTGATTGACCTTCTTGAAGTAAGTGAGAAGGTTGTCCCAGTTCCAACCGTCGTTACCGAGCTCACCCCAAGCATCATAGTCGGGCTTAGTTCCTAAACAGGTCAGTGAGTTGTGATAAGAATGATCGATACTTGATTTCACCTCTGTCGTATCCCATGCCATTCACAATGGATCCGCCGCCAAGGACCTTTCCTGCGTAGGCGACGAAGCTCTGGTTCTGGAGATTCTCCTGAGGGAAAGAGTTGATCTCGAACATGTCGGGATCGTTGTACGCAGTGCCGTAGTACGGCCAGAGAGTGTTGGTCGAATTGTCAAAGTTTCCATACTCGAGAACAAGAACAGTTTCTGGGTATTGTCAGGCCAGGCATTGCTGTTTTTTTTACGGCAGGTAAAGAACATACTCTGTGATTTCTCGGACAACCTGTTCGCAACGACCAGACCACTTACGCCACCTCCGACAATAATATAGTCGTATGTGCCAGTGAGGGTCTTCTCACGGGTGGTGGTTCCTGAAACCCCATCTGTGGAGAGAAGAATTGCAGAAGAAATGAATGCTGACAAGCGAGTCAGAAAAGAAAAGACAGGTGCCATGATGTTTCAAAGGAATGTGTGGGCAAAGAGTGAGCCTCTTTGATACAATTTGGAGGCGTAGGACGGCCCTGGGTACTTATGTCAATCTCTCTAATATAGCGGTCCACATTTTTATGTCGTTTGGTCCGTTTTCGAACTATACGAATAATAAGGGCTTCGGTAAAGAGAACCTTTTCCTCTGATGGATCCATCTACAATAGCAAGTATTGTCGTCGTGGCGCGTGGTGATCGCTCGGCACTGGCGCCATCTATGTACTACCGAAGCCATGGCCCATAAAACAATCACGAGCGAACAGCTGCTCAACGTGGAATCCGAACCCACCCATCCTTGACATATTATCGGTTAGAGTAGTTACAGCAGGGTTACAGAAGATGAAAGGGGATGTCGGAGCAAAGCCACACAGAAAGCGCTGATCTGTATGCGGGGGACGTTGCCAAGAACTGACCCTCGTGGCAGCCCGAAACCAGGGAACCGAGAGCTTGTGTTTTCCCTGCACGCTGCATCGTACCTCAATTTTCCTCTAAACATCTGGTTGCTCATGTTCGCAGCATTGAGAGCGTCATCTTGCACCGTTCCTCCACCCCGATGCGTGGATGAGAGAGTCCCGATTGTACGAGTGCACACGGCATCTAAAGTACCGACAGTAGTTTTCTGGAAAGGCTGGGAAGCTCTGTTCGTTTGACGAAACATCCGCCTGAGCTTAGACGAAAGGTTGCTCTAGGGCAATCAATCAATGGCCTCGCCGTCTCGGCTCGTCAGATAGAGACACAAGCATCTCGCCATCAATGGCGTCCTCTTCCATACTTTGGCTCGGCAATCGAGTACGTGCACTGATCCCGCTATGACTTCTTTTTCCATCAATCAGCGGAGCTTGGTCCATGCTACGGCCTTATGGACAGCCGCACACGGCATGGCCGACAGCTATCACACACACTGGCTGAAATATTTCGCTGGTTTGAAGAGTGTGTAAGCGAGGACTGCGGCATCTTTGGTAGCAAGGCACGATCCAGGATCATCTAGGTTAAAGGCGGACTGACCCGAAGCAGTGGTTCTTCGGGTTGATCAACTGCTTGACCATGGTTGATGGTCTCGAGTGGCTACAAGAACACGGATAAGCCTCCCTCTCAATTTATCTGCGAACCCACGCCAAGTGCAAAATCAGGGCCGTCTATTCATCTCGGAGACTCTCCGTTCATTTGTACAGTCTGTGTTCCCTCTCGAAGACCCTTGACGTACTGCGACTTAATTCCATGCTTCCCTCTTGAGGCCAATTTTGGTGTTTGGAAACTTCACTCACGGTCATGGAGAGCCGACAAAATGCGATCGTGGTCCCAGAAGTCATCTTTGCAATTCTAGCAGGATCCATTGTGTTCTGGAGAATCATCAATAATGTAGTCTTGAAGAGGGCGTTCAGACTTGCTGATATGCTCATTTTCCTGGCCCTCGTAAGGCTGGCGTACTGTCATATCCATCTTCGAAAGCTAATCATCGCAGGTGAGCAATCTTGTGGCACTGTCATGTAGCTCTTTATCGACACGATATGGCCTGGGAAGACACATATACGACCCATTCATCACACCTGAGAGGCTTGAACCATGCCTACGATGGATCTGGATTGGTGAGGCCACAAACCTCATCGCGATGCTATTTGCAAAACTCAGTATTGCAGCCTTCCTGTTGTATCTGGACTTCGCGCCGGGATACAAGATTGCAATGTGGTTGACAGTCGGAATTGTACTCGTCTGTAATGGAGCCGTCGCACTTACATCGATTTTCGCCGCCTGCAACCCAATCTCCCTCAATTGGAATACCAACCAGCCAGGCCAGTGCTGGGATCCGATTGTCAACAAGATCTGTACCTACGTACAGTCTGGTAAGCCTCTCTCTTGCTTGTTAGCAGAGACTTGAAGGCATGATCTGACCGGGTCTAGGCTCCAATATTGTGACTGACATCTTATATACTTCTGTTCCCATTTTCTACTTGTCGACAGTCAAGCTAGGTGCCAATGTTCAGTGGGGCCTGCGTATCGTTTTGTTATTCGGCTTGATGTATGTTCCTATCATGGTAAATTCGCGGCACGATCTAACAAGAGACAGCGCGACCATCTGCTCAGTTGTGAAGATTGCGGTCGCCGGAAAGATGTTCAACACGCACGACCCTACCTGTATGTTACGATTACCACCTCTTCTCACGCATTGATACTGACGACTCTATATAGGGGACGCCGTCGACTTGTCTATCTGGAGCACAGCAGAAGTCAACGTGTGCATCATCGCAGCTTGCCTGCCACCACTACGAAGTCAATTCGACTCTTTCCTGCGAAAGTTCTTCGGCATGGCTTTCTCACGCTCGACCAATCGAAGTCGGCCAACCTACGGTTCCCACTCAATTGCACTACAAACACAGAGCAAATCACACCGCACAATCATCGAAGTGGAAGCACAAGATTTCGGCAGCGAACGCAATATCCTGCCACCCGAAGATGTAGAGGACGGAATAATTAGGAAGACTCGGCTGGTGCAGGTCAAATATGAAGAGCAGGGTTCCGAATCATACCCGACAAGTCATTATGATGGCCGCTGAGCAAAACGCTACGGCAGGCAGACGCTGGGCGTTCCCGAAAGAGTTTATACATAAGAGACGCAAACATTAACAAGCAATTTTCTTCAACGGCAGTCAGCCAGCCCATTTCTCCAGACCAACAGTTTGCGGAGATGAATTGGAGACGAGTTTTGAGTTTCCCATGTCCAGTACTCGGTACACAGTGTCTTCACAAGAAACAGCAGAATCAATGAGACAGAAGACGTGAAATTTTGATGTAGATGTATTTTGATCGTGTATATACATTATTCATTACTAAAAGGCCGAGAGGCCAAGTGTAGGTACCCAGGACCCCAAGAGTGTTTCGATGATGCGGCTGTCGAACGGGCATACCGTGTGATGCGTTCCCGTTCGGCCCTGTCGACGTTTCACAAGAACGTTTTCTGACGTTTTCGCAACGGGCAAGTATTGCCAAACGATCGGCAATAACATTATTACCCAAAACAACCCGAATGGTTGAAAATCGTTTACGACATGTCGTCGTTCTGGATTGCGTGGTCTTGTTGAAGGTCGATCATCCGTGGCATACCGAGGTGTGCCGGTAGACCTGATGGCGAAGAATCTCGCCAATCATGCCTTGGGGCAGGAAGATTATAGTTCGAAAGAACGATTTGCAGCTCTTTCATTCATTTTCCGGGGCAATCTTCTTCTCGTCGAGGAAGGCAACACTTTCGTGCTGGGCTTCAACGTCTTGTTGGTCCTGTGCAGGAGTCTTTCTGACCAATCTTACGACCCCGTTGCAGCAAGAGCGGACTGCGGGGATGGCGAGGTAGATGACAATCGTGCCTACGCTGACTCCGGTGGTCAGAGCGGCAATGATGGCGATAGAGTAGACGAGACGCATGACGAAAGTGTCGGCAGCGTGACCGAATAGTGGGAGGCCGAAAAAGACAAATGTGATGTGGAAGCCGCTGAGCATGGCGGACATGAGAATCGAAGCAGTGTTCTCTCTCGACGGTACGTCAAGTTCTTGAGACTCGTCGACATGAGTCTGTTTGGGTTCCATGATGGCGCCAAAGCCATAGCAGACAATGAACGAAAAGGCTGTGATGAAGCCAATGGAGATGAGGAGCTCGGCAGCTCCCCACAGAAGAGTCATAGCAAGACCGAAGATGGGCATGTTTGCGTTGTATGCAGGAAGAGGGTCGATGGTGTGATTGAACATGTTGTCGGCTTCGAGACTTTTATGTTCCTGGGCTGGATCGTATGATGTGATAAGGTGTGGCCGACGTTGGAATGATAAACAATATAACAAAGGAATGTGGAGGCAAGGTTTGGCAGAGGAAAATGAGTGTACGTGGTTTCAAAAGGGCCACAAGACAGTACGAAGGATCAGCAGCGAATTCGAATAGTATACCAATAGTGACTTATTGATTCCCATGGCGGTTCGGACGGGTCTTATATCAGCCAGCCACGCCGTTGTACTTCAGTTGCTTCTCTTTGCCAGGAGAGCTTTCAGCCGTTGACAGCGTTGAGCAGTTACAACAGGGGGAAATTGTTTCTTGCTTATGATACGGACCTTTTAGACCTGAAATAGAGCATGTTCTCCACCATGACCAGGGTAGTAAGGATAGCAGGGCGTTCAGAGATGAATATTGCAAGTCATGAGGGAGACAAATGTTGGTACAAAGGCTGAAGAAGCGTCAACAAGGAGGCGCCAACAGCCCGAGAACTTTGCAGCTTGTCCCCGCATCTTGGCGCTAAAGGAACGGTCATATGTCTTCGGCTTTCCACCATGCCGCTGTCTGTCAGTCTCGGTCATCTGCGTTGTGCGTCTGCAATCTCATCATCATCGTCAGCTCTTGTCAGCCGTTGCTTCTCATCTTCTCGAGTCAGCCTTCAGCTTCTGGAAGTTGTACATTGTTCGTTCCGGTGTCAGCTGAATCCCTCCAGCGCCGCTGCCAAACGTGGCAGAAAGACCATTATTGTTCTTGGCCAGCATAACGGGACTGCCCCATAGTCAGAATACCAAGATTGTTATCCTTTGACAGAATCGCACACCAACGGTCTCCGAAGTATGAGACTCTGGGGGATAGCGATACGACACGACACACTCTCAGCAACGTAAAGCCGTGAAACCCAACGGCAGGGGAATTCAACCGCCTGTTGAAAGCAGGAGTCTTTGAGGGTTGAAGGATTGAAGACTACTCTTGTTGACACTGTGCGAAGATTGCCAGATGAAATGACATGTGGTTGGGAAATAGGTCGAATGATCGTCGACCGATTTTGTGCAACGTTGGCATCTAATGATGCGTGGTACGTATGCAATGGGCGCAGACATGTTGCCGTACCTGAATGATCTCCACGCCGTTAAAATATTGAACGAACATGCTTGGAAGTTTTTTTTCGGACAGCCGTTGTCCGCTTTGAACGGCCCTTTACGCATTCCGGCACTTTTTCTCGTCCATTTCTTTCCCATCTGCTTCTCGTCCTTTCTCGTCTGGCAGACACAGAAGCACTGCGACTGCGAATTTCCTCGGCACAAGCTTCTGACGCTGCGATATCGACGTTGTTCCCTCGCAATAGCTTCGCGGTATTGGCCATTGGGTTCACTCAAGCGAGCTTCGGCGCTGCATATTGCCACCTCTGCCAGTAGAGCTTCTTCACAGGCAGACTGGATTCCTATGCATGCTGGCCATGAAGCGAAAGGCGCATCAGAAGCATGTCGTGGTTGTCTAGGTAAAAACGACAGAGAAGCATCGTTCCAGCCCACGCAATGGTCTATCTGCTTTCCTCCCCGTTTGCGTATAATACGCCACGTGAGCGTTGGTCTGGGGGAACTCTCTGCACAGTCACGAGGCATCTTCTCGCTGTATAAAGGTAGGTTGTGGCTGTCTTGTCCAGGAAATTAGACCCTGGTGCTCATTTCTTGCTCCCGAACTGCCATGGTCACGCTCTCATCTATGCCAATGCAAAACGAGGGTTTTGGTCAGACCATCACCTGTGGTGCAAAACCTGGATGTCAAATTGTGGCATATGTCGGATCAATATTAAGACGAGGTCATAGAACGTTCGAACAACCAGGTCTTCAGCTGAAGCAAGGGCTCGCAACAACGCTGGATGTCAACAATGGACCATGTTCGATCCGAAGCAGAACCGAGGTATCAGCAAGAGCCTCAAAGACGGGCATAGTTCCGATCCAGATATGTTTAGCTCTCTCAAGTCTTGCGACAAGGTGTCTGCAAATGAGCCTTTCGATATACGCTCGACGAGAGTCAGCTATCATTGCTCACGCTTCTGATTATATTGTCCATCAGACCCTTTCAAGCAATTGTGTTTCAAGCTCAGTCTCAAACTCGGCATACAAAAGCTTTGCAGGTGATTTGCAAAAGACGGACTTTAAGTGCGGAACCAGGCCGCGAATGCCTGTCCACCCCGCAGTTCCACCTCGAAAACCCCGCCCAAGGTCGATCCTCCTCTTCAATCAGGTGGGGTGAGCTCTCGGCCATATATGTTACTCCAACGAGAAAGAGGAGAAAGCTATACGCTTGCTCAGCTGAAGAAGAACTGCCGGGTTGACGGGACCAGAGCTTTCCGTGGCGGGGTTGTTTTGTACGAGCAATCGGGTATAATAGATGCTTGGTGCTTCTGTGGCTCTACTTTACTCTGCTTTGTGTATTTAATTGTCTGCTCATTATAGCGCTTGCCAAAATGTCGACCACTGAGACTGTGAACTTGGAGGAGACTACTCCCATCATCCCCAAGACCTGCAAGGCTGGCGTGGTGGTCAATCCCGGCCCTGACTTCAAGGTATCATCTCGGAAGCTTTTATACAGGAAGAATATTGACTGAAGCTCTGACAGATTGAAGTCCAAGACCTACCTGTACCAGAAATCGGTACGTTGCTCTTCAAAACCACAAGCTGATACAGGATTGACCTTGCAACAGGCCCCGAGGAAGTGTTGATCAAGCTCAACGTAACCGGTCTATGTATGAGCGATGTCCACTTCATGATGGAAGACTGGGGCATGCCACCAATGTCAGTGGATACCATCCGCTCCACACAGACTTCATACTCAAATTCCATTCTAGGTCCCAATTCGGTACCAAGTGCGCCGGTCACGAAGGCGCAGGCGTCATAGTCAAGATCGGCGAACGAGTCAAGAACCTCAAAGTTGGGCAACGAGCCGGTCTCAAACCTATCCAAGACGTGTGCCATACATGCGAGTATTGCAAGAGTGGACGAGAGACGTATTGTCTTGGTTGTGTGATGACTGGCCTCCATATCGATGGTGAGTCTCCCGCACCACTCTAGTGTATCTTTTTGCTGATCTGCACAAAGGCTCTTACAAGCAGTATATCGTTTCGCCTGAACGCTACACGTCACTTATTCCTGATGGTGTGCCCGATGAGATTGCTGGGCCAATTATGTGTTCTGGAAGTACGGCGTATACGTCTATCAAAGAGTCGGGTCTTCGTCCGGGCCAATGGGCTGTGTTCCCTGGTGGCGGCGGTGGTGTGGGTATGCAAGCTGTCCAGTTGGCCATCGCCATGGGTCTGCGAGCTATCGTCATCGATACTGGCGACGAGAGAAAGAAAGCATGTCTAGGGTTCGGCGCGGACGAGTTCATTGACTTCAAAGAGGTTGACAGCCCAGTTGACAGGGTCTTGGAAATTACTGGCGGCGGCGCTCATGCTGTCTTTGTTACTGGTAAGTGGAATTGGCGGACGACTTGTCGGGATGTTTGATGCTGACTTTCGATCGAAGCTGTTCAGTCCTACCCTATCGCACAAGGCTTCCTTGGCCACAGGGCTGGAGCCCAAGTCATGTGCATCGGTCTACCTCCTGCTGGAAAATACAACATGGAGGTCAACCCATCATCACTCGCTTTCCGCAATCAGTCCATCAAGGGCACGCTTGTCGCTGGTATGGCCGATGTGGACGAGACCATGGATTTTGCTCGCCGAGGTATCACGACATGATGAACGTAGGCTTCGAGACATTCACTGACACAAGGACAGGAAAACTCCGCCTCGAGCCTACCGTGGTTGGCCTCTCTCAGTTCAATGAGTCCGTGCAAAAGTTGAAAAACGGACAAGTCGCTGGGTATGTGTTTGTAAGATGTGTGAAAGAAGAAGCTGACAGATGTGACTAGCCGTATCGTCGTGAACTTCAACAAAGATTAGTGATTCGAATCTCTTGAATATATTGGAATAGTCGGTTGTCTTCTGTATTAAACTTAGTACATTTGGAACATTTGACATGTCAAATGACGTAAATAGTGGTTGCAATGATTTGAGATGTTGTTGTCTGATTGTAATTCGTTTGCTCTAGTCAGAGCGCAAAAACATTTTGTGAAGATCAATGTCTTGTGACAGTCAAACAAGAATTTAAAAGACTGACCGCTGTGGAGAACGACGGAATAGAGGTGCCTTCCATGGACAATATGAGTAGTTATGGCACAAACCCCTTGGAAAGGGCCATTGCAGAGTAAAAGAGACCTGCTCATGGAAGAGGTAGAGCAGAGTCATCAGCGTCGAAGAAAACATTGATCGCCTTGTGGGAAGATCTGGACGGACGAAAGCTGGTTTGTCAAGAAGAGATACAATGCGGAATCTTCTTTCTCATCTAGGAAAAAAGCCAAGATAGAATACTGAACAATAGCACATTTGCGCACACACATTCCATCAGGTAGGCCATGGAAATCGGGCGATCCAGCTTCGAGTAGTCACACTCCTTATCGCAGACGGTAAGACAGATTGTGCTGGCTGAAGCCACAATTTCCTTATACAGGGGGCAGGCTCGCCATACAATGTGGTCTGACGTGCCCGTAAGCAAGGCTGAACAGGAAGTCTATTCCAGTGGTATTGTAAATGGACTGCAGCAGGCACCCGGTGACACATCACCGGAGATTGATAATAGACATAGTGTTTTCTTTGCTCCAGTGATGCCCAAGTTCTATCGACAAAACTTTACGCGTCGAAGTATTTCACCTGTGACTCAAGCTTGTATTGCTGTCAAGACAAGCCACGCATTGGTCAGGTAGAGATCACTCTTTCTTTCGTGATCGTTGCGTCCTGCCACACAGCATTTGTCGGAAGCTTGGACCACGAAGTGATGGGCACCATCCCACGATGTGCAGACGGATGGCGGTGCGGCACGCTTAACCATTCAGCTGTCACCGGCGGCAGCGCATGTGAGGAATATCCTGCGAGATATGGCATTTTGTACCCGTGAGAACGCCAGTTCCCTTTGTGTGCGATCTGCGAGACATGAGACATCCTTCCTTCAAGGACCTGGCACTTCACTTAGAAGTTGTTGTTGAAATCTGCTTACCCCAAACTCAACAAATGCATTTCCTTATCGCGTCGAAAACCGGCCCTTTTGTCGACGAAACTGTGGACCGGATTTGTCGGAGCACGCTGTTTGAGCTCCATTCCGCGACCGCTTAGGCGGAAGGATTCATGCTAGACCCATTGGCAGCTTGCACGTTTGCTTTTCGGGCTGCGTCCGAAAAGCGCCACGTTCTTTCGTTTCGCAGAGCAGGCAGATTATCGCAGGGTGTTGATGTGCCCCTTGTGTCTGGGCAAGCGCAGGCTTTTTCCTGTTCGCCATCGTGATGCCAGCCATATTCCTTGGAGGACTGCTCACGATGGATGGATGATGCTGGATGTCTGAATCAGGCGATGATAGGCGAGTGACGATTGCTCATCGCTTCATCTGTAATCGCTCACAGGTTTGTCTCAGGATCGTCCATCTTCTTCAGCCCTCTGAGTCGATGCAGTGCATGCAGTCGGCACAAGCTTCGTCAAGCAGGATACGTCATGAAAATGTTGAAAGGTCGCGATCGTGCACAGGAAGATCTCACGACGAATGATGGCAAGGCTACGCGTGGCAAGCAGCAAAGAGACTCTCGGATCCCATGTGACATGCAGCAAGACGCTGCTTGAACGGGTGCCGAAAAACAAAGGCTCGTTTCATGTCGACGAATCAGAGCATCTTGTCGTCCCAGACAAGGCACAAGTGGGCGTTTTTTGGGTGTGCCTTCCCCGCAAACGTTTTCTCGAGCTTGCCCCGCAGGGCGTGCTCCGCATGCGAATTGAAGGCTGGGATGATCACGACGTAGAAACGATTGCATCCTGCAAGCCGCATACGACACTGGGGCCCAGTGTTGAAGGCCGCTGACTGTGCTCAGCATGCACGCTGAGCGCTTCTTCCTCCAGACGACCAGAGGGACTCCATGCCGCCCCCGCGGCCAAGATGGACTGGCTAGCTACTGTAGGCGGTGCATCGGCTGCCGGCGTGTCCTTGCCCCCCCCACCCTGAGCTCACCATACCATTCACGTCTCCCCGTTCCCGTTTTCCTTTTCCCTCCCTCATCAAGGGCCATGAAGTTCGTCGCGACAGATACATTATTACAAGTCAAGTATCGTCGTCTCGCAACTCGCCAAGTTTGACCTGACTTTCCATCTGCCTATCTTACTCTGCCTCTCTCCAACCTGTCTTTTTGCGACGCGATATCATCCAATATTCTTATCGCTTTGTTGCGGCTTTTGATCACACTTTCGGACTCTGCAAAGCAAGAAAGCTTGCGCACTTTGCGGCTTGATCTGTTCGCCTTGTCTTTGGGTCTGCCTGCAGCCAGCCCTCTTTTTCCACCCAGACTTTTCTCTTTCTTACAGAGCTCTTTCTTTGCGCAAGCAAACAGACGTCTCATGACTCAAATACATCCACTCCATCCCAACAACTGTACATACCTGGACGTTGTACCTAACTCTCACGACCAGTTCAACATGTCGTAAGTCCCACATCCCAGAGGTCCCATTCTCTTTAAGCTTTCGCTACATTGTCATGTAGCGTCGTGCCTGTACGGCCGTAGCCTCATGACATGGACCATGGATATACCTTGATGACTGACATGTATACCTTTCTCCCATGGCACAGTAACCTGTCGCAAAACCAACAGCAGAAGCGAGGCATACAACAGATTGGAAGCCTGCCTCTGTCAGCGTCACCACAGCAGCTGTCGCTGTCAGCAGGGCTACTTCCTCCCTCTTCTTATGCGACAAATCCATATCACTCTTCACCATATACGACAAACACCTCGCCGTTCGGATATCATCAACCACCTCCACTTCACCACCATCAACAGCACAGTCCCTTCCAGCAACACCCTCTCGCCCCACCTCCACAGCCTCAACAGATTCCTCAATCACCACTAAACCCGCGAAAGCGACGCGCAAGTGAACTCGACCAGACCCTACCAGGCTCTTCACTTGGCGGCCATGGTCTTGATCAGCATGGCATCTTTGGCAACCCTGACCGTCAAGGCAGCGACCAGAGCAACTATGTGTTGAGTGGACCCTCTACTGGGGGTACAGGACATGGTGATGCGGGGATTCCTCGACACGACTCTCCGCCTGCACGGCCAAAGAAGGGACGTACCAATACGCCATGGACCCCTGCAGAAGAACAAAGATTGAAGGTCATGAGAGATGCTGGCAACAGCTGGAGTGAGATTGCAAAGACATTTCCAACACGGACTGAAGGCAGTGTCAAGAAACATTGGTACAAGGTGTGTATTCGCCGTCGTCCTTTTGTTCCTCTCTCTTGCTTCGTTATTCCTGGTCATCCTGCTTTGAGTGTCCCTGTACATCTCTCGCTAACCATATCTGCTCGGTCAAATAGGACATGCACTATGCAGAGTTTGCGGAAGACGAGGTCAGCCATTTCGTCCGCCTCTCTATTCCCTGTATCATTAGTCCCTGACCAGCTAACAGATTGCACAGAGCGCAGCACTTCTCGCTGCCATCAAAGAATACGAGCAAAGCAAATGGAAGGTCATCGGACAGAAAGTCGGTAAACCCGCAAAGGTATGTATCTGTTACTTGGAAGTACTGGTAAAGTACTGTTGAGTAGGGTATCGCTGACGTTTTTTGAAATTCAGGCTTGCGAACAATATGCCAAAGAGCATTTCGGCACCAAGAGCTGATACATCCTTTCTCTGAGAGGACAAGATTTTGCTTTTGCGAGCCCTGTTTTGCTTACACGAATCTGGGATATAGGACATTGGGAATCACGGGAAAATGACGGATATGAAATCTTTTTGGTCTATGGTATGGTTCTTGAGGCTGCGCTTTTGAATTTTGCGGATATGGGAGGCAGCTTCTTTCCGGGTTTCAACAGTACAACAATGCCCTCTCCTATTGCATTCATTTTTCGATTTTGGGAACATGGGAGGGGAAGTCACAGGTTAACAGCATGGACATCTCGGTCGGCCTTTGTCGTTTTTGAAGCCTTCTCATCTCATTATTTTCTCTTCGCTTCTTTGTTTTATTGAGGGAAAAGACTTTTTGATGCTGCTATTTAAGCCCTTGTCATCTTTCTCTTCTCCTTTTGTTCCTTGCATCGCCCTTGCAGATGTAGCAGCAGGTCGTGATGGGTGGCTTGAAGTACTCGAGGAGGTCTCGTTTTGCTTCGTTTCTTTGACAGCGAAAAGGTGGATCTGGGTCTCTCTTCGTCATTATGCAGTCTTCGGACATTCAAAACTGATACCATGGGAATGCCATGAAATCAAGGATATTCGAGCCATACTTTCCATCTCTTTTCATTTTTGATCTGCACACCCTCTCGGGCCCTCTTTGTGATATCATCATGGTTGTTCAGGTGGAAAGAGCGCCACCCAGACATGCATACCACACCCATTTACAAAAGCCATTCCCCCAAATTCCAACCGCAAAACGTCCGTCAAGCAAAAGTTGGGTTGGGTGGTCAGCAATCACCCGGCCTCCCCCCCTAAACTCTATCTAATGAGGCGCTTTTTTGCTTCAGCTGAACACGATCACCAGCTTTCGTGTTTCAAAGTGGACCTCAGGGTGTCAGAGAAAAGTATATCGGGGAACCTTGATGATGTGCCGAGATGTTGTTTTATGGTTGTCGGGATCTTTCAGCCTCAGATTCAGGGTCTCAGAAAAGGTGGAACCGGTGTAGCGGGAAGAAATGACGAAATAATGGCATATAGTTGGAAAAAGCAGCACATAGAGAGTAGTGATTGGCAACGGAGAAGAAGCAGGATTGTGGGGGACAGACGATCAATCGGACAAGAAAAAGATCCCATCATTACCATGTTCCTGCCATCCCACCATGATAGCCAAAAACCAGAAACGCCATACCTTACAAATCACGATGCCAATTTATTCCTTTTCTCTCTGGAGAACAGCCAAAATCAGCTTCATCATACATCACAATCTATACCTAAACTCCTTGTTCTTCCTGTCCGTCACATCCGCAAACTCGATATCAGCTTGATGGCCCAAATGCGTTTGCTCCACCAACTTGTCCCTTCGCTTGTTCTCCCAGATGTAGTACGTTCGCAGTAAAAGCGTCAATACAACCGCGGCTGCACAGGTAACGATGATTGTGATTTTGGCGGGTATGTATTCGGGTGCGTCGTTGGCGCGGAAGGTGAGTGGGCCGATGATGTTGCCCAGACAGAAGGAGATGAGGAGGATGGCGTTCATGGTGACCTGATTTTTCAATTAGTCAGAGGTTGGGGAAGAGGTAAGGAGGTAGGTGTACCTTTTTGGTGTGTCCAGCATAGTTGGCGCCGACCCATGAGTAGAGCAGTGGCAGACTTGCGCCGATGCAGTTGGTCAGGTAGTTTCCGATCAGTTTGCCTGCTTTGTTGTCATCGGGCAAGAAAGCCATTAATGCTCCCCCAAGAATACCTGGTAGTAAGAGCGTAATGACGTTCAAACCCCTCTGGTCGAATTTGCCGGCAAGATATGTCGCAATTAGAATAGACACCACACTGCACGCGCCGCCAGGAATTTGCAGCAAGGCAGTTTCTTTGCTGTTATATCCAAACCCTTTGATCAGTGTAGCTTGGAAACTCGATACAGCGCCATTAGGAACAGAGGAGCTGATTGTGATCAAGCTCAACAACCAAGTCTGTGGATCCATGAAGCATTCGGCCACTTGAGCGGGCTTGAAGTGTTTGTTCTCGATACCAGTTTGGTTCTGGCGTAAGCGTTCGATGGCCCAGATCTTTTCTTGATGAGTGAGGCGGGACGTCATTGGGTTGTCTGGGAAGATCAAGGTGACGGTTATACCAATGCAAACGGTGAGGAGCCCGACGACTAGGAAAAGGATTTGCCACGAGTAAAGAGAGGCTGATTCGACGTGTTGGAAGGCATAGGAGAGGAGAGAGCCGATGATCGTGCCGGTGCCAGTACCTAGATACCATATTCCCGTACGTGGCGGTTGTTCGTGCTTCTTGTACCACTATAAGATATGTTAGATATGGCCCTGATAAGAAATTAGAAGAGAAAGAAAATGCTTACCATGGTGCTAATTAGCATAAGGGAAGGCGCAACAGCAGATTCGAAGCATCCGAGCAGGACTCTAGTCGTGATAAGACCGGCATAGGAGTGGCAGGCAGCGGTGACAGTGACTATCGCACCCCAACACACCACCATAACTCCAAGATACTTGGCCGTAGGGAAACGCTGCATACCATAGCCGTGAGGGAACTCAAAGGCCAAGTACGAAACATAGAAGATCCAAGCCTAGCACTGTCAGCGTATTTCGGTAGAGACCAGATATCAGATCACCATACCAGGTTAGAGAAATCGGCCTTGGTGATGTTCGCATCCTCATACAAACCCATGACGGCAGCATAATTGATCAGAGTCTTGTCCAAGTATTGCGCAACATAACAACACCACATCAAGGGCATGATCATCCAGTCAATCTTCCTCACAAGCCTCCTCTCATCCTCAGCCGTCATCTCAACACCCTCGCCTTCATGCCGCAAGAAGTCGAGAGCGGCATCTGCATTCTTCACTTCCTTGACTGATCCAATCTCAACTTCCGGGACTTCTTCAGGCGCGGCATGTAACGCCTTTTCCTTGTCGTGTGGCTCGTACATTGTATGTTTTGGAAAATGGATTGAAAGAAGGATGGGAGAGACGATCAAATAGATAGAGCACACTTGCAATATATCTCACATCTACTCTACCTACCCGAACGAAAGTCACCCGTTCGATGTGTAAGCCAAGAAAGATATGCTACCTTGCCGTCTATTAGAAATGTGGTTTACAATGTACTGATACGTTGGACTCAGACAGGCATATTCAGAACTGACATGCCTATCTAGGGATGGATATGCATTGCATGGGCATTTTCATTGGCCTATCAGTCGAAACGGGCGGAGTTGAACTAGCTTATCAGTAGCAGGCAAAACAGGCAAGGAAGACCACTCCCCACGATAGATGCAAGAGAAGTACTAGGAGCAGTGTCAGCCAACAGCACTACAGAGGCTACGCGTTATGTGACATGTGCCGTTAATCATAGCAAATCCGCGGAAGACTCATGGTCGAGATAAGGACTGCAGAAATGAACTGCCGTGAGAAATTGTCGGATGTTTTCGGCTTGGATATGGAGATAGCGGCTCTTTGCCAGTGAGTACAGAGACACTGTTTGATAGATCCGATGTAGCCATGGAAAATCCTGGTGTTTTTGTCGTGAAATGAGTCGGCTGTTGCTGGATGTCTCGATTGGGAAGGAGGCATGCTGGCGATAAGGCGAAATTCTGGTTGTCGCTGGCCAAAACGCTTGGCTTGGTCATGCCCATCTTGCCTCACTCTCACGAGTCACCTTGCATCTTCAAGATTCATGCCATGGTTTTGGCGCTTCGTGCGTCAAGAGTGGTCTCTTGTGTTACAATCATGACACGATGCGTCTCCAGTCGCGATGAGACCTTTCTCAGTCTTCATGCAGGTCGATGACAGAATGGACCACACACGATCATGGACGAAGTTTCTGGTCGCGACTGATTGCCATCATACACACTGATTGAACATGATGTGGATTGGCATTGGGACATGAATCGATTATATGACAAGTCTTAGGTGAGCGTAGGCAGAGCACCGTTTCATCAATAGGGACGATAGTCTCCATCTTCGACCGGAGTCCGAAGAGGAGTCCCGATACGAGAACCATTTCGAGGTTGCAGCTTCCCGATGCCTAACCAACAGAATGGAAAGCGGGGTATACGCGGAGAATATAATCGAGATATCTCGGCCATACGATCTGTTCTAAATAACCATACATCGCTCAACTTGACTCTCCGATCTTTCCAAACCTGCGACAATCCATAGGAACTCCCTTCAAATCAACACCACACAACCTCATCATGTCTTCCTCAGGATCCCAGATCTCAGACCTTCCACCGATAACAACCTACCTGACAGGCCACAATCCCGATGCCAAAGCAATGATTCAAGCAAGAAAGCCAGCAAATTGGACCGTTTACGACAACAAGGAAATGGCTTTTAATGTCGCCTATACGACCTCTCAATTTCCCGCCGACCTCAACGACAACACCGACATCTCCACTTACGAGGAGGTGCTTTCATCTGGAAAACTCGGACTTGTCAACCCACGCGGTACAGTCTGCAGAACCGTAGATTTCGCGCCGGGATTTGAGTGCATGATGCACCGTACCCAGAGCCTCGACTACGGAATTGTGATTCAAGGAGAGATAGAATTGATTCTGGATTCGGGAGATAAGCAAAAGATGGGTCCGGGCGATATTGCTGTGCAGAGAGCGACGATGCATAGTTGGAAGAATCCTAGTAGCGACAAGTGGGCAAGGATGACTTTTGTGCTGCAGGACTGTGAGAAATTGGTTATAGATGGAAAAGTTTTGGGAGAAGATCATGGAAGAGGGACGGAAGGGTTGCCTATGAGCGGTAATGATGTATGAGTTCGAGAAAATGATATGTCCGCCATAATCAATGTTTTTTTCCTCCTTTTATGTGTAGATGCCCTCCCAAGAGTGCAAAGGGATCTCGAGAGAACATGTTTCCGCCGCTCACCACCAAATTGCTCAGATGCGATTGGTGTCTCCATTGACCTCCACATCGCCATTCTTGAACACCGGATCATCTTTTTGCGAAAAATACGCACTCCACGCCCTCCAACTCTCATACGTTCGACTGGGATACCTCTCTTTTGTTACTCTTCCAAACTCGGCAATACTCTTCTTGCTATTCTCAAACGGCTCTTCGTAAGGAAAGATATGCGCTCCTTCGTCAGGGATTCGACGGTCACGAAGAGCCTCCAGCACCGAAATTGCATCGTACACTGAACGAGGTTGAGGCAGCCTTGCAAGGATTCTGCCAAACGGAACGTAAAGAAGAGATTTTTGGGGTGAATAGACGTCACCGGAACCTGTGTCTTCTTTGCCAGAAAGGATCGCATGGGTGAGACGGCATATCTCTGAGGTGATGTTTGGGATGGCTGTTTGGGTGGGTAGCTCGGTGGCTATAGATTGCAGCATCCAACGTAGCACTACATCAGATAAGACGTGATTTGGCTCCAAAGTCCCCGAGAGCAAGTTTGGTATGATGGAGAGGAAACGTTCGAGAGGGGCCACGGCGTTGCTGCGTAAGAACTTGAACCGCTGGCGGCCGATGTCATAATGGCAGCCTGGGAACCAGGTCTCGTGAATTTCCGGCGCAGGGTTGTTGTTATTGCTCTCGCGCTTTGTGAGGCAGGGTTGGAAGAGTGAGAGACGGTCATGTATACAGCAGGCGTGGTAGACCTTTTCCACACTGCTTGACACTACCTGATCCCAAAGAGTTGGGTACGAGGGGCCATTGCCAGCATCTAGGGATGGAATGCCGATGCTACCGACAGTATCCAGAAGACCCATGAACTTGATTGGCGTGGCGACATCCCAACTTGCTTTTGCGCGAAACTCTTTGCTCTGTTTTGATGAGGGTTTGTCTGCCTCGTAGGGTGAAGAGTAGATGCGATACACTTGATCGCAGAGATCTGGGGAGGGGTCCTTGATGATGCCGCAATTGTTGATCATACCCACCACGCAACGCACCGTGTATGCTCCTCTACTTAACCCGAACATCCATACTTCCGTTCCTTCTCGGTAGTACTGAGCGATATACTGGTAGATCTCCACGCAAGTTTCTCCTATGTCATTCGCAGTCGCACCATTGAACAAATAAGCGAAGAAAGTGCTGCCCAACCCGATGCCATTGAAGTATTTTGCTCGAAGTTTCCGAGTGGGGTCTGATATCTCGCGGGAGCCTTTGGGATTGCTCATGTCGATACCTGTCATTTCTGCGAGGATCTGGATGTTGGTGCGTGTATCGGTTTCTGGGCCGCACCAAGTGCCGTCGCAGAAGACCAATAATTTTTGGGATTCTGAAGTAGGTCGCATGACTCGCAGTCGCGGGTTTTACAGTTGTTACGTGGTTGAGAGAATGAAACAGCAGATAGGCAGCTATAGAGTAGGAACGCCCTATGAACGATGACGAATGGAGGCTGTACAAAGTAAGGATGAATGTCGGGATCGGGGTCAGAGAATGTTTTATATCTTCTTCGACGACTTCTTGATCAGCATGTGCAAGACGACGGTTGTTGTTTCTTGTCTCTCGTCGCTGTGGCTTACCGCAGCTCGTACCTATACACAGGATGCCTCAGCCTCAGCTGAGAATCCAACCTTTGACCGTTGTCGCAAGTCTTTTCATGTGATGTTCAGCCTCGCATGTAATCCTGAAGACAATTCCTGTTGGTGACACAGCGCATGGCTGAGTAGGAAAATGGGGAATTTATGTTTCTGAAGAGAACCGGCCAGGGGTCTTTCTGCAGGTCGGAGAGGCCAAAGAACGTGCCGGTCAACGGTAGAAGCACGCTTGGACGGTCAGCAGGACATACGTATGTGTCACAAGGCGACCGGTCTCGACGAAATTTTTACAACATGAGGGTGCCTGCTGAAGATCTGACACCAAGCCGTCGCCGGTACGTTAATTGGACTGAGAGCTGTGATGATAGTATTCGCTGATGAGCTTGAATAATGTGGACAAAAGAAAGAAGCACGCCGAGCGCTGTCGTGCCAAGAGTCGTGACGCGCTCCGATCTCCAGCCTCCGACGCGCACTTAGCTGTCCCCAGTTTTAATTAACATTTTTTGATGACCACTCTTCTTCAACATTTGTGTGAAAGAGAACAAATTGACGACACTAGCCTATACTTATGACTGGACATCTTACGCTACCAAATGTTTCACATGAAAATCCCCTATCCGAGCCATCACTGACCAGGGCATGCTATCGACGCCGGGCAGCTTGATTGACTATGCATAGCTATGTGGACTGCAAATCCATGTACTGTTGACTGAACGGATAATCGTTGTAGCCCTCTTCCGACATCGTGAGGTAAAAAGTTGGTCTATTGTACTTGTTGAGTTCCAACCCGTGTTTGACTCTGAACACAAGATCGGGTGTTGCAAGGAAACTCCTTCCAAAGGCAACAAGGACATCCCATTTCTTGTAGTGAACTTCTAAGGCTTGGGAAGCTGTTTCTGGGCGATAGCCACCAGCAACGATGACTGGTGAGTGATTCTCCCAAGCCTCGAGAATGAAGTCGAGGGTCCTGCCCTGATTGACCTCCTTGCCGTCGAAAAGCAGGGCACCAGGGTCTCCTGTTGCCTCTACAAGAGAGATGTAGGCCAAAGGATCCATCTTTTTCAGCTGCTGGACGATGTATACATACTGACTTTCGATGTCGGACTTTTCGGCCCCTTGGAAGGCAGCGTCGGGAGAAAGTCGAAGTGCCAGGCGCTGTGAGCCGATGGCATCGGAAACAGCTTTGATAACCTCGAGCAAGAGGCGCGACCGATTCTCTGTTGAGCCTCCCCATTTATCCGTCCTCTTGTTCACGGCATCGGAGACGAATTGATCAAGGAGATAGCCGTGTGCGCAGTGGATTTCTACGCCGTCTGCTCCTGCCCCAACGGCTCTTATAGCAGTAGCGACAAAGTCCTGGATGAGACCAAGGATTTCCTCCTCGTTCATGGCTTCCGGTGTAGTGTCACACCCTTCCATGGGAACAGCACTACTAGATCTGTACTTCAGTCCTTTCTTCGCCATGAATTCAGGATAAGAAGCCCTGCCCATTCCCCAAATCTGTTGGAAATAGAAGGATCCTTTCTTGTGGACAGCATCGATGATCTTTCTCCAAGCCTCGACTTGACGGCCACTGACAAATCCAGGCGTGTTGGGCTGTCCCTCCTCGAGATGAGACACCGCAGTTGCTTCAGATATCACCAAAGTCCCAGGAGTGGAAGCACGGTCGGCATAATACTTTGCCATGAAAGAGAGAGGACAGTGCTCGTCATCATTTCGGTTTCTGGTCAAAGGCGGCATGACTATGCGATGCTGAAGATCCATGCTGCCAACTTTGATGGGCTCGAATAGCTTGCTCAAGGCCAGTGGTCCGACAGGCATAGCTTTAGGAGAGGCTTGGATACCACTCATTTTGATTTTGCCGGAGCGGAATTTTAAGGTTCAGATGATAATCAGGATCAGATGAGGAGGAGGTTTAGAAGCGGTCAAACGAAGACGAGGTGATCAGGACATCTCGCATGGAAGGGAGTGCTTGACTCTTATAAGCAACGACTGACTAAAAATTAATGGCTTTCTCTCCATTGCGATTGATTGCCAAAAAGATGCCTAAGCAGCCATCGACTATTAAAACATTACGTTCTAAAGATACATCGACTGGAGGCGGTATCAGAACAAGATTTGCATCTGTCTGTTTACGCCGCTCGACTTTGGTGTGTACTCCGAAGCAGCGACAGGAGCTACTCCAAGTGGTGGAAAAGACTCACCCACATTTCCATATTGGCCAATCGGAGCCGCTCCTGGGATATTACAAGCTGACATCCTTCCTCATTCCATATTCCACACCGCAGTGTCAGAATCCAGACAGCTCGTTTGCCGCTTCATGATGCATAATTGACATGGCCGAAGAAGACTCGTCGAGTGTGACTTTTGCGGCTGGTACGTCTATGGCAGAGTCGTTCATTGCTCCTGTCGTCTCACGTCAAAAGCGAAGCCAAGTCTCCAGAGCCTGTAACGCCTGTAGAACTCATCGCTCCAAGTGCGACAACAATCGTCCATGCTCGAATTGTAAGAAGAGAGGAACGCAATGTAGCAACAGCGATGCCACAAATCTTTCTGCGGCTCAGCGAGAGATCCAGCGTCTCACCCGCCAAGTCCAAGGTCTGCGCCAGGAACTTGAACACGAGTGGACACGAAATCGACAGGCAGAAATCCGGGAAGTAGACACAGGACCTCTATTCCACAAATCTCATCTGCCACAAGGAGCCCTGAACGCTGCCAACACACCACATCTTGAAGCGGGACTTCACATCAGCACTGCCCGTTCACAGCACGAAACATGGTACGGCCCGTCATCTCTGTTCTATTTCATCAGGCAAGTCACGACCGTGATGGGCTCGAAACTTCAGCAGAACCTGCTGGCCGCGCACGTCATTCCACAAGGAGCCAGCAGACTGCTCAACGATCCAACCAGCTCGTCCTCAATGCCTGCCAATCCTCATCGAATTACTCTCTCGGAAGAATACACCACCTCCGGCATACTGCTTAGTGCGACACAGGAGGAATATTTTCTTGACCTTTTCTGGAAATCATACCATACTTCTCTTTTTCCGATCGTGGACGAGACCGACTTCAAAGAACATTATCATTCTCTATGGCTAGGTTCAAGCTCTACGAGAGGTATGTCAGCGCTTGTGGATATCGTTCTTGCGTTGTGCATGCAATATGGCATCTCCATGCTACCGATCGAAAATCAAGGAGCTCTTTTAGACAACCAAGATGCCACTGTTGCCGGTCGCTGGTACTATCGGCGCTGTCAAACGCTCCTAGCCCACGAGATGGAAAGCCCTTCCTTATCGACGTTGCAGTGCCACATATTATGTTGCGTGTATCTTTGCTGTGGAACGTTTCAGAATCTATCCGACAGTGCTTGCGGGCTCGCCATACGGACGGCTTATATGCTTGGTCTGCAACTGCACCCACATTCTTCCATGCCTCTGAAGACCCAAGAGTTGCGCAAGCGTATCTGGTGGTCATTGTACATTCTTGAGAGTAAGATAGGAATGAAGCTGGGTCGTCCGTTCACTTTGCACGATTCAGGTCCGGTACCAGGGTTGCCAGGTGATGGAATTGATGCTGCTACCTGTTCTGGATCAATCTTTGCATCCCTAGGTGAGGACTGCACATGGTTGTCTTTCCATTTGCAGCACATCAAGTTATTTCAGGTTGCTCGAGAGTGTTATACAAGATTTTTCCAAGAGCCTACCTCAGCTGTAGGGCAATCTTCGCGTGGGGATGCGCAAGCTATATCCGGATCCCTAACAATCTCCACGGTATACAGAATGTTCGAAGAATGGGCGAGTGCAGTACCAGATGGTCTAAAAACCAAGCGGAAAGGTACCGAAAACCCCTACTCTACCGATTTTTCGAGTCTTGAGATTGAACAATTCGCTCCCGTTTGGCTTCAAAGACAACGTCTCATGCTTGAATTGGTGTACCACAATCTGCGTCTCAATCTCTATCGGCCATACATCACTTTCACCGACACACCAAATCTTCCACAGAGCGAAACTTCCGTACGCTGTGCAGCGCATGCGACGACGTTGACTCGTATCATACATCAAGTGCTTTCGACCACATCTATATTGGACGGCTGGCACGAAGCATTTCAATGGCAGTGGAACGCTGCCATGACGTTGGTTGGCTTTGTACTCGTTCAGCCTCATGACCCCACAGCTTCGGTCAATGCAGCTCGAAATGCATTGGATCTGTCCATTGCTGTATTTGACATGTTTGGTAAGAATTTTGCCGTTGCATCTAGCGCTGCAGCTATTATACGAGACCTTGTCGCAAAAATCAGTCTCAGAGGAAACACTCTCGCAATACCAGACTTGCACCTTCCGAGTGAAAGTGTTGAGATCTCAGGAACCAGAAACGAGTCCGCAAGCATTTTGGGGATGAACAGCCAGTTGGATCATGAAGGTCTCAACCTCGCATCTGGACAGGATGTTTTTGATATGGCTATGGCTGTTGATCTTTGGGGTGATTTTGACACTCTTTGGCCACATGTGGAGAATATCTGAGTTGGGCCATTTTCAATCACTTCACACTTCGCCCTAGGATGGCCTGTCGATGCTGAAGGGTGCTGAGCTCGCTTCAATAGTCTCATCCTTATGCTGGCTGACTTCCGGGCGTTCTTCCAAGACATGGACAGATGCAAAGACATGCAAGCCACATGGAATTGATCCAGGACAGAACCTCTTCGGCTCCAATCAGTTTTGCGTCTGTCACTTGGAACGAGACTGTGGGTATAAACGATATGCAACGTGGTTGAATCGTACGAGCACCCGCACCAACCTCGGGATGGTGAAATAGTTCTGAGACGGTGTCTTCGTTTGGCTTCATGCATTGTCAGCAAGTACGAGAGATGAGCAGAGACGCACAGGGCTGGAATACGAGGAGTTTGCAGATGTCCTGGAGTATCTCCCGCTCGGCTCGAAGCTGACCAGACCAATAGGAGTCGCTCCGGCCCACCAGATGCAGAGTTGATAATCACTTCCGGCCCACCAGATGCAGTGTTGATAGCCACATCTCTCCAATAAAACCTGTTGGAACTCGGGTGCCTCACAGAACAGGGGATGTTCGTGTTCGCTATCTCCATACGACACCTTCTCTAGGTTTGCGTGGACGATAGTTGTCTCTGTGCCCGATACAAATATAAATACCAGCGTTTGGCCCAGACTAACAAATCCATTTTCCCATCCCAAACCGTTATACCTTTTTTCAAACCTACCATTTATTCTAATCATCACCATGTCTCCCCCCCGCCGCGCCCTAATCAGCATCACTTCGGCCAGCGCAACCCTCTTCCAAGGCAAAGAAACCACCGGCCTCTTCATAAGCGAAGCCCTACACCCCTACAACGTCCTCACCTCAGCCGGCTTCGACGTCGACCTCGCCTCGGAAACGGGCACCTACACCCCAGACTGGCTATCGCAACAAGCCGACTTCCTCAGCGGCCAAGACCTAGCCACCTGGACCGACACGACGAGCCCGTTCCGCAAAAAGCTCGACAACATGGCCAAGGCTGGCGAGCTCGACGCAGATGCGTATGGCTTGTTTTATGCTTCTGCGGGACATGCGGCACTGATTGATTATCCCACCGCTTCTGCATTGCGCAAGATTGCAGCCTCGGTGTGGGCGAATGGGGGTGTTGTGGCGAGTGTGTGCCATGGTCCCGCCATCTTTTCTGACCTCGTCGACCCTGCGACCAACGAGCCCATCATCAAAGGCAAGACCATTACGGGCTTCACCACCGAGGCGGAAGATGCAATGGGCATCATGGGCGAATTGAGGAGTTGGGGCAGCGACATGGTCGAAGAGGTTGCCGCGAAGAATGGTGCAAAGTGTAAGTTTTTGTTTCAAAAGTTTGTGTCTTTTTTCCCCCGTCCGTTGCTGATGTTTTCTTTGTGGTTAGATGTGCGGTCCGAGGGCATTTGGGACGATTATCATGTCGTGGATGGACGGTTGGTGACGGGCCAAAACCCGGCTAGTGCTGCGTCTACTGCCAGAGCTGCCGTTGAGGCCTTTGACAAGCTCTGAGACGGTCATTGTGCGTGGATGAATACACGTCAAGATAAAGGGTCATATTGGAGATATAACAAAGGCAGGAATGTGTTTTCAAATCGATCTGTCCAATGACTTTGTATGCCGTGATTTCAATCAATCTGTCTATGACTTGTATGCTGCAATCTCAATCAATCTGTCTATGAGTTGTATGCTATGATTTTAATCAATCTATCCATAACTTGTATGCCGTGATTTCAATCAATCTATCCATACCTTGTATGCTGCAATCTCAACCAATCTATCCAACACTTTGTATGCTGTAATCCCAACCAACCCATCCAATGATCCTAATACAAAAAAAAGGGGACAAATCTCCTAGCATTCAAAAAATCCAAGTCCATCATCAAAAAAAAAAAAAAAAAAAATTCTCCCCTTCCAAAAATGATTCTTTCTTTATTCTTGAAAAGAACCAAGAAATTCCAGAAACTTTTTGAACAATGCTTTGAAAATTGCCTGCTCTACCCTACTCTTTTTTTCCTTTCGTAGTAGGCACAATCGTAGTAGGCAAGTCTCGAACGAAAATACTACATCTGCATTTTGTAAAAAAAGAAAAAAAAAGAAAAGAAAAAAGAAGGAAGTGAATACGCACGACGGCTGTGGTTGGCTATAAAACCCGAATATCCTGTTTTCGCTGCTTGCTGTCACAATGTATAGTAAGGCTATGCTTGATCTGCAGATTCAATTGGTAAATCTGGACTAAAGGGGGGGATCCTTACTGCTGTACGATTTTTTTGTTTCTTTATTGTCCCTTGATCGTAAAAAGAGTCATCTACATGAGATGTTAAGCTACGTATGTTGCATCGTGGATGGATTTTTGTTTTCCAAACCTTTAGTCAAAAGTCCTTGGGAGAAATTGTTCTGACTCTGTAAGTGGGGGAAAAAAGGACAGACGGGTTTCATGAATATAACAATCCAAGGACATCTACACACCTCTTCTCAAAAGAAAGGAACCCAGCCCAAAACACCCTCTTCTCCCAATATCCCATGTGAAACCGAAAAAGAAAAACAATGCATCTATACAAGCAAAAAAAAAAAGAAAAAAGAAAAAAAAAGAAGATTTTGAGCGAAAAAGCAGCTCTTCGATCAGCGACGACACTCTCTAAGCTCTCGTCCGAAACAAGTCAGACACCCACAATCCCGTGCTGTTTCCTCGACCTCGCGTGTACTTTTGCAATCGCTGAGCAAAACGCCAGGCCCGTCTTTGACGGCACAAGCGACCGCAAACGCCAACGTCAGAGAAAACCTGACCCAAAGCCATGGACTGTGTCTCGAAAGCATGGGTGCGTTTTCATCTCTTTGCTTTCCTTTTGCCTTTTTAGCCCTCTGGGCTGGGGAGGTGAATGTGCATGTAGAAGAAGAAATCTTGCGGCGACGAAGGGGCGGACAAGGCGAATTCGTTTCCGAGTCTGCGTCGGAGGCGTCTCCATCTTGGCCGGAAGAAGCAGTGGATGGAGAGCGAGAAGAAGAAGAAGAAGAAGAAATTGCAGAGCGATGTGGTGATGATGATGATGATGATGATGAAGACATGAGTATGGCATTCTCATGCAACGAACAAGCCATCAGCCGTCTCGTCGCCAGCGGTCCCAACATGACATGCAACAGCATCCACTGGAACCTGTTGATCGTCCTCGAAAGCAAGAATGCCCGATGTGCGCGGCCCACACATCTCTTCGCAATCGCATATGGATGTCTTAGCAACTCTCTAATCCTCGCTAGGATGCCATGTGGCTTTGCGGGAGTAGGTGGACAGGCAGTGCTGACTTGGCGCGAAGAAGGGTAGAGGGATAAGCCCGTGGCTTCGGAGATACTGCGTTGATGGCGCAGACGCAATGCACCAGAGACGTTGCGGTGGAGAGAAGAGGAATGAGAAGTCACTGCAGGGTTAGAAGTTATGATGGCATACGTGGTTGGAGCCGAAGAAGTGGTCTGATCGTCGTCGTCGTCGTCGTCGTGTCTAGCGGCGTGTAATTCTTCGAGAAGGTTGCGGCCGATGTTGGGGCCGATGGAGGAGTAGTGTTGGGTTGTGGTTGTGGAGTCAGGGTCTGTCTGTTGGGGTGTGGGTGTGTCGTCTTGTTGGTTGGTTGGTGGTGGGATGGTGTTATGTGGGGAGGTGGTTGAGGAGGCGTGAGTAAAGGATGAATCGAGGCCGTCGGCGTTTGTCCTTGCTCGTCGACGGCCGGTCAGAGGACTCAATTCATGCCAGCTTGCTCGACGGGGAGCAAGATCAACGTCAGGGAAGGGAAAAGCGCGAGGAGATTCGTGGGGCTCGATTATAGGAGCAGTTGGCAGAATGGGAGCCAGTTGAGCCGAAGACAGAATCAGAGGCTTGGGGAGATGGGAGCCTCCGTGGAATCGACGCATTCGACGGTTCGGTCTGGTGCGCGACGAAGAGGCGGGAGCATCGTTGTTCATGAACAGGCTGAAATCGATGCTGTTGCGAGAAGCGTCGCTGACGATGGATTCACGCTTAGAAGGATCCCACTCGGCATCGCTGACGGTCGTGTCAAAGTAGTCGTTGGCGGCGCCTTCGCTGGGCGGTCTGCTGTCTTCGGGCAGCGCCGGTTGTTGATGCAGAGAGCCAGCAGTAGGGAAACGGTGGAATGACAGTCTCTTCTGGCGGGTGCTCCTCGACTCTTTAGAAAAGGGAGGCTGGGCAAGCGGCGTCTCGGCTTTGATGGGCGACGTGACGAGCAGATGGGCAAACGTCTCGAGTCTCTTTTCAAACTCGACGTTTGCTGCTTCTGCAATGTCCAGAGCTTTCCTTGTGGCGTCGAGCTGGGCTTGGAGCTCCTTGACCTTTTGGACATGGGTGTCGCCGTCGCTCTCCAGCGTCTTGATGGTCGCGCGCAGCTTGTGCTCGATGGCGTCGTGTTCCTGCATGACCTGCTCGACCCTCTGGTCAAACTCGACCTCCCACCGCTCGTTCTCGTCTTGCAGCCGCCTGATGTCCTGATTCAACAGACGAATCTTGTGGCCCTTTTCTTTGGTCACGCTGGGCGACGTCAAGGACGCCAGCTGGGTCTGGTAGGCGGCGAGTTCGCATTCGAGGTAAGCGATGTGTTGATGGGCTTGGTCGCTGTCGGGATTGCTCTTGTACGACTGCGTTCGCTCGTGCTTCTTTCTCGATTTGGTCAGGTTGGGCGCTTCTGGTGCAAGACTAGATGTGCTGTCAGCTCCTCTCTTACGCGGTGGGGGGGCTTGACCTTGTCCTACCATGCAGGCGAAGACTCGAAGCTCCACGACTTGTCGTCGCCGTTCTCGTCGGCAAAGACGGACAAGACCGAGTCATGCTTGTTTGTTTTCTTGTCTTTGCGGCGCAGACTCGAGTTGCTGACCTCTTGCAGTATGCTCGACGATCGTCCTCTGGTGCTCGACTCTGCTTGCGGCAGATCTGACGTTGGCGTGTCGTCCTTCTGAGCGGGCGATGACCACGCGTCCGAGATGTTGCGTTTCGGGGTGATGTTGCGGTTGGGCAGGACGCGTCCTCGGAAGCCATTCTTGCGCAGTTGCAGTCGTCTGTTGGCTCTGCTTGTGCCCGGTCCTGCCAGAGGAGAGGATTTTTGCTCGACTTGGTCCATTTTGACTGCTGGACTCGCCATGGTCGTCTACATGAGCATCCTTCGTCGTCGTCGACAGACACCTTGATGATCAAAAGTCAACAAGGCAAGCAGTGTTTCGTCTTGTTGTGTCTGTGTGTGCAGTCGACTCAATCGTCTTGTTTCTTTCAGAGTTGACTCGTTAAAAAGACGGAAGGAAGAACCGAACGCACAGAGTCGTCGCGAGAGAGAATGAGTCTTTGTTAGGGCCGTCCGTGTCGAATGTTTGCATGTTTATCCATCGACGGCTGTCGTCCGAAAGGCTAATTTCCCACTCTTCCACAACGTGCGTGCTTTGTGAACTGCTCGATATCACACCTGCTAAGCAGCCCGTTACGACCACTATTGCTCTCAATCTCTTTTTGCTCGTTCATGTGAGGGACCCTCGTGCTTCCTGCTGTCCTTTTTGCCCTCTTGTGCTGCGACTTGTGCGGCTTTGTGCTCACCCTGCCCCTCGATACACCGCCTTGGATCCCGCCAAGCCCTATACCGCCTTGACAATCGCGTTTCGAATCTTCAATCTTGCCCTACTAGTGTGCCAGTCATGTACCATTTTAGAGCCTACACGACTCGCGACCATCTCTACATCTCCCCCTTCTCACTGGCACATGAACAGGTCAGCATGCATCACGGCATCCCAATCTTCAAAACGTCTTGAGCATGTGCAGACGTTTATCTATTCCTCTTTGCTGACAAGATGACAACCAATCTCTTCCCCCACGACCTTTTGTCGCCGTTGGAGATTATGCCACTTCTCTTGGACGCCTCGAAACGCTCATTTCTCTCTTGCAACTTTCTGTTCAAACTCGCCGTGTACAAAATCACATGCCTTGTTACCTGTCCGGTCATGTGAAGAGTGTTTGAGCATGTGAAACTGGCACTTGGATGAGTCGGCCAATATTCTTGAGCGCTGCAAAAAGACTACAATCATTGTACACCTCCAATCTGTAAACATCAATCACCGTGTTGCTCCAGCTCTGTCGACACAGCTGCTCCACAAGACTTGCCACTGTTGATCGCACACAGCCAACAACACGGGCTCTGGTTGTCAAGCCAGCCAGTCGCAGCTGAAGGCGACCTTTATTCAAGCTAGGTATTCCTCCATGGTTGAGACGAACAGACTTCAAGTGGCGGACAATAATGTTCCAGCCTCCGCAAAGATGAACAAGGTTTTGGTGCGACCAACCTTTCCCCTTGCGACACTACTGATTCTGGGGAATCCAGTCCTGGAGGGCTGTGTTGTAGACAAGTCTATTCGCTACGAACGCATCTTTGGTGGCAACATGTTTTGTAAAAGCATCAGAATCGATTTGTAGACATACCGAGGCATCTTCATTCGAGCGTCGTGAGGGGTAATCGCTCACGTTTCCACAGACACCTTGGAGCAACGAGTGAGGGTTGGTTGAAAAGAAACAAAACAAATGCTGTAGACTTATCAGGACATGTGGCTACGTGATTGGTGGTTGGTCTAAGAGGCGTTCCTGCATCCAATAGCTGCATTTTGCCCAACCCAAAATTAGGTGGATTGTTCTTGATTGGTTGCTGGTTTCTGATGCAGGTATTGCGCGAGAGTCGGGAGGATGGCTTCGAGACTTGCAAATCCTCATTCTCAAAGAGAGGTCAATTCCTGTTTTTGCGAGAGAGGCGACGATGAGATGTGAGCAGCGCCAGATCCAGACACAGTCTTGCTGACATTTGGCAAAGATGCAGCAATGAAGCCGTGCCCAAAGTTTACCTTGCGACGAAGAAGGTTTGAAGATCACATTGAGGCTCTCTCGGCTCTTGTCGTGTGACAGAGGCTTTCTGGTCAGACTTGAGCTTGGCCTTGAACACCACACCACACCGATGGTGATGATTCTCCATCAGAGATGGCTCCGAAATACAGGGGTGAGAGATGATGATATGATCTGCCGGGAGTGGGTAGATGGCCTTTTGATTGCGCGTACAGTGCAGGATACATGCAGTGACAACAGAGTCATTCTCGCTTGTTGTAGAAAAATGGCTTGACAATTGATGACGGCTTCACGGAGCCGGTCAAGATGGGGATATCGCATCAAGCAGGTGATAAGGGTTAGATGGTTCTGTCGGCAGCCAAGACTTGAGGATGACAGCGAGACTACGAGACATGCATGTTCTCACACGCACGACCGGAACACCGGAGTTTGTGTTTGGGTGCGATGAGGAATTTGACAAGAAGGCGGATGGCAGCATGGGGATTGCGCGTTCACTCTGCCAGAAAGCTGATTGATGTTCAGATGTGTGAAGGGATGTGAAATGGACATGTTTCACGATGGTTGCGACTCTTTTTTTTTTTCTGTGACCCACACGACGATCAAAACAACGTGTGCTGCCATGTTTTGGTCGCACGGCGCAACATAGAAGTTGCACACAGCAGACGGGAGGTTGGCGGAGCATTTGGTAGTCGTAGACGACAAGACCACTATTAACGCACTCTCAGCTTGACAGAAAAGCGGGCTCCATCCCCGGAGTCAGAGTGGATGCATGACGAAAAGAGCCTGATATGGAGAGCTTGCAACTTGTGTGCAGGTGGACACCTGGGTGTGGCGCTACGGCCATGCAGGACTTTTAGTCGAAGATCTCCAGATTCAATAGGTCGGGGGGTGCCGCGTAATGTGAATTCTGCTCGCCGCGGGCAGGCACGGAAAGGCACTCGGTTGTGCTCCTGTAAAAGAGAGCAGCGTCGGCAGTTTGCAAAGAGCAGCAAACAAGCGTCGACTCCTCAACAGAACTATTCAAACTCTTTCGCGGTCCCTCTGCGACATTGGAACAAGACAACGGCGCGCAGAATAGGCGATAGCAACGAAGAGGGTTCGGTGGTGTTCCTGTCCAATCACAAGCACTGTTGGGGAAGGAACCGAGTGGCACGGACGGCAGCTGGGTCGAGCCTTCAATCATCCACGATTCACGACGCTGTTTGATCTTGGAAGCCGCCCGTTTTCTCCTTGTCCTCGTCCAATCCAATCCACTCTCCAAAATACTTTCCTTCGGCCAGGAATCTCGTCCACTTCTCGCTCCTCCACCTCTCTCTCCTCCACCTTGCTGTCCTCACCCCCCTTCTGGCTCCGAGCATCCATTGTCCCCTCAGCCAGCCCCTACCAACCTTGGATCCGCCGGCGACCTGACCCCAACCACTCCTCCCGCCTTTTCCGGCTTTCGACAACGGCTGGTCTCGGCTTGCTGAACTCGTTGTCCTTGGCTCTGATAACTGACCCTCGTCGCTCGCTGTCCGAATTTCTCAACCAACACCGCCAACCTGGAAGACTACAAGGAACGGAAATCGGAGAGCAGCCTCTCCAGCAATGGCGAAGGCCTCCCGATAATGCACCAAGAACAGCAGGGCGGTGCGCGTTTGCGTCATTTGAACCCGCTCAGATTGTTCCACGGCAATTTTTCATACCAGCAACTTCCCTCGGACAGTCGCAACACCTCCCCCTTCACACTGCAGCCTCTGAAACGTGTGCGATGGCCGTCTCCCAGACGCGCCGGCGAGGCCATGCGCTCAGTCCGCTGGTCTCCACTCCGCATCCTCCTCTGGGCCTTGACATCGCTTTTTGTTCTGTTGATGCTCATTGCGAGTCGCCATCACAGATTCCACCCTCCGCCAGAGCCCTCAAATCCCGACCCTGAGTCAAAGCCTCCTGGCTACCCCTGGGAAGAATACCGACCGTAAGAATCCGGTTCCGCTACCCCTGCGCGACAAGTAATGCTGACAGATTTGGACGATAGGCTGAGAGGCTTCTACAACGGCATCCGTACATTGACCCCTACCAAAGAGTGGGTTCCCGAGAACCGCTACAACAAGTCTGTGCCTGAAGGCTTTGTCGACCAAAACGAGGCTAGAGGCTTCCCCAAGCAACCTGCCTTCGAGCCCATCAAGCTGAACCCTTATCCCGATTACAACTCGTACGAATACACACAAAAGCACGGAAAGGTCGAGACGTGTTATATGGATGATGAAGACAAGGTTGAAGTCCCTGATGTCTACGTCTACCCTGGTCTTCCCAGAAACATGACTGCTCCATTCTTCGGCACGCACAAGGAACTGGGCATCCGAGATGATGTTTGCTATGACAGATTTGGCAGACTTGGCCCCTACGGTTATGGCTACAATGCGACAGCTGGTGGTCTCGGACCCGGTCTTGATTCCGAAAATGTCGGCACTGACAAAGTCTTCAAAAAGATGGGCACAGTCGACTACTCGCAAGTCAACTGGGGCAAGGCCATGAAAAAGTGCCACGACAAGAACAAGGCTCGTTTCGAAAACAAGGATGCCCACCGCAAGGTCGCCCGCCACGCTTACATTCTCCGTATCTGGACTGGCTACAACTTCAACTACAACCAGCTGTACTCGCTTCGTGCCATGATTGCAGAGCTCTCGCTCAAGTCTGGCGGCGAGTACGATGTCTTCTTCCTACTACACGTCAAGGACGAGACTTTGCCCATCTGGGCCGACAAGAGTGTCTACCAAAAGGTCATTGAGCAAAACATGCCCAAGGAATTCTGGAACATGACCGTTCTCTGGTCAGAATCCCAACTCTTGAACTACTACCCTCCTCCGTTCGCCGAGCCCTTCGAGAATCCCTCTCAGCAAAGTGTTCACGGCGTCTACCGTTCTGCTCATTTCGCTCTCCAATGGTTCGGTCAACAATATCCTGATTATGACTACTACTGGAACTGGGAAATGGATCTCCGTTACGTCGGACACTACTACGAGTTCAACACCGCCATTGGTGACTGGGCTCGCAAGCAGCCTCGAAAGGGAATGTGGGAGAGAGCCGAGAGATTCTGGATGCCCGAGCTCCATGGTTCTTACCAAAACTTCACCGACATGGTTGAGCGTGAGACCCGTGAAAGCGGCAAGACTCCTATCTGGGGCCCTCCTGCTTTCCAACACGATGGACTTGTGCCTTCGCCTTCAGATACAACCCCTCCCATGCCCTACGACAAGGATGATTTCAAGTGGGGTGTCGGAGAGGAAGCCGATCTCATCACCTTCAACCCAATCTTCGATCCCAGCAAGACCAACTGGGTCTTTCGTCTGGACGCCACTGGCTACAACCTCCAGATGCCCCCTCCTCCTCGTCGCTGTGCCATCATCACCGTCTCTCGCCTCTCCAAGCGTCTCATGAACATCATGCACGAGGAAACCTGGAAATATCGCCACACCATGTTCCCCGAAATGTGGCCTGCTTCGTGTGCTCTGCAGCATGGTCTCAAGTCAGTCTACGCACCTCACCCTGTCTACTTTGACCGCGATTGGGATCTCGAATACATGGACAGAATGTTCAATCGTCCCAGACTTGATGTCGACAGCCCTTTCGGTTGGGGTGAGCACAACTTCATCGGCAGCTCTTTTTACTACAACTCTGGCTTTAGTGGGGCTCTTTGGCGACGCTGGCTCGGCCTTCGTGAAAACAAAGAGGGTGGTACTCGAGATGAAGAGCATGGCACTGGACGCATGTGCATCAGGCCATTCTTAGGGCACCCGATCAAGACAGAGGTTGGCGAGAACAACTGAGCTTGACAGGATGGTAAATTGTTTGAACGACTAATGCATCTCACCGGCGACTTTAGATGGTGTCCTGGCGATCGGGACGGATCTTACCTGTTTATACGCGTTCGCACCCATCCCCCTGTATCTTTTCTTTTCTGCTTTCTCGCTACGCATATCCATTCTCTGGGAAGAGCAAAAGGCGCCATCACTCTTTTGTTTTTCTGCTGTCTTCCAGGTCCAGCGTCTGTTTTGTTCGGATTATCCAGGTCTTGCTACGATATGGCGTTTACCCGCAAGGAGCTGGTCTTGTTGCATTTCTTGGATTGGGCGTTTGCTTTCATCATTGTCTTTTTTTTCCTCCCTTCTGGCATTTTTGCCAGGTCCCTCTTGTACATATGGACATCCGCATCCGGACACCAAACACACATAGTGTGAATAATGCACAACAGCAAATATCAAGAGATACAGATATCAATTCGAGATATACTTAATATTGGGATGTTCACCATTCTAAGAATCTTTTGTTCGCTCCCAAGCTCATGAAGTTTTTTGTGCATTGTCATGTGTTATACAGTACTTTTTTGATGCTGTGCACGGATGCGTGACTTGCAACACACTACAAAAAACGGCGAGATGGACCCCACCACAACATCGACTTTTGTTATTACATAGGAGAACCCATCCAAATCTACATCACATCACGAAAGCACAACCCATTGCCAATCTCGTGGACATCCTATACAACTTGATTCCTTGAATCTGGATTAGATTCTTGTGGGGAGGTTTTTTTTTTTCTTTTAATCGTGTCTTTGTTTGGACAATGATTCTTTTGGACCCAGGGAGAGTAGTTGTTGGGAAGGGAAGAAACAATTTCAGCAAAAGCGAAACAAACCAGGAAATCAAGTTTAAACGTCTGACCGGACTCTGAAAAAAAAAAGAAAAGTTGTGTGGAAAGAACGTATAACTGAAGTTTCTTTTTTTTTTTTTCCTCTTGTGGTAGGGAAAGCAAAATCTAGAGTAAAAAGCCTTGTATTAATGTATCCAAC